>CP045901.1:13554165-13608026 GCA_013387185.1 Caligus rogercresseyi
ATGCATCAGGAAACCCCTAAGAATAACCATTTTTTTAACTTTTTACATAATGGACTAAAAAAATGAAGTTTATATATCATAAGCTACACAATTTTCAAAATATAAGTAAGCTTTAAAAGCTGATAATAGTTATTTAAATTATAATAGTTATTTTATAGTTCCATATTGAACATCTCAAATACAAGGGAAGATATTCTAAAACACTGGTGGACTATTATTTTTTTTAAAGAATATAGATTCTCCATAAAGTATTGTAGTAAATAAATTTATGAAAAAGGAATTTGATCTATATTTGAATCTTCCAATAACTCCACGCCATTCAGCTGGGGATTTGACGTGTAAAAGCTGAGTATCTTGCAATCGCTGCAATGAATAAGCTCGTATATCTGTGAATGGCCTTGTCCTTCCTTAATCCCCGACCACAATTGTTTTGGAGTTGAGGAGTACAAATTCCACAGCTTTCAAACTCATCAAATATTGAATCATCCTTAAATATATTGCAGTACATTTTTAGTAATAAAAACACTGGACTTCCTGTTGAGTTTTTTTTCCCCAGTAATTCATTCCCATGATTGTTATTTGTTATAAACTTGATTTGTTCATTTTGCACATAATTCAGGCTTAACGATTAGTAATTCATGCTATGGGAAGCAGTTCAGGAGATGATGAATGGCTTGCATGCACATTCTATTTATGCAAAGTTCTACAGCTTGCATGTTGTGCACAGAAACCAATATACGTGTCAAAAATATGTTCATACATACATGATATGTGCAAAAAAGAAGGGTTGATTCATTCAATGTATTTTATATTTCAAGATAAGAGTGAAGATAAGAATAAACAATATAGTTATATATATATATTTATTTGATGTCACATATAATTGTTCGTAGTTCTATTAATGACGAAGGATTATTTAATATACTGTGACAACAGTTTAAACAACTATTTATATCTCATTTTGATTATATTATTGTAATACTAAGTATTTAGTTGCAAATAAGCATTGATGTAAAATGTTGAGGCGCAGGTTCGAATGCCCAGAGGGAAAGGTCACCCATTGATCTTAGGTTCGATAGACAAGTTTTAAGGCTATAATTCTTATTTATATCCACACTGATACAATTCTATCGAACCAAATAGGCGAAAAAAGGTAAAAATTTTAAAAGACAAAAAAAATAAGAAGATTTTTAAAAGCATATAATAAATATTATTAGGAGGAGATCAGTTGATTATTTAACCTTCTTTACAACAACACATATGTATACAACAATTATCCAAATGTAGTATAATGCGATTATATAAAACCCAAAATTAAGGTAGGGATGCGGGCTCAAAAGCAAAGTAATGTCGACGTTACTTTAAGACAGCAAGTTGGTTCTTATTTTTGGCTGAAGATGAGGTAATTGATTGGTTTTCTTATAAACAAAGTCCTATATGAGGCTTCATAGCTATCATGGAGGAAAATTTCCACCGTTATTAATAGCTTATGGGAATAGTAATCAAAATTTAAGTTATTTTATTAAAATAAATTTATTATCGTAGGCTATGAGCATAATAGTATTTTTATCCCATCATATACTTTAGGAAATCCCTACCGACAATATTACAATCTTTGCCTCATTCACCCTCTGCGGAAGCCATTTTGGAATTAGTCTTTATGTCATTAGAACAACACTTGGAACTTGGAGCCAATATTTATTCTTTTTTGGAGCTTCCAGTTGTTATATAGATCGGGTTTGTACACCAAATACTTAGTTATTAATTAACTAAGATTACATCACTGACTGTGTGATAATATTTTGTGTATCATCTCTTCAGGCTTTTTATATGTATTTGTTCATAACAAAAACCTCAGTATAAACATGTTAGAATACTATATATTCTATGATCCTGAGGAGTAGAGAAAAGATGAAACATTTTTTTTGAGGTCATTATATTTCATGGTCAAATGCAATATTAAGAAAAAAAACAAGAAGGATCAATGATTTCACAGCTTACAAAACCTCTGTGCCATCCCAAGGTGAATATAGACTTTAGTAACAATGAGATTTTACGTTGTGTTTTTAAAATATCTTTTTATGGTGTGTGTAACGAGATAGATTTGATGCCGATAGGACCTAGTTTTAGAGCTACTAAAAGTATAAATGAATTTAAAATAAATATAAATATATATAAAAATTAAAAGGTAAATTAATTAGAAAACTAAAACTTAATTTATAAAAAATTAGAGATATCTTGAGATCATTGCAAGCCTTGTTCCCGCTCGCCTTGCTTCTAGAGAGTGACATCATCATTAAAGCTATTTGACTCATTCACAAAAACCCTTAGTATTGAAATACCGGACTGTAGAACATCCAATAAAAACTGTTTGTCTATTGTGACTCGTAAGCTCGGACGATGTTGAATCAATGAACCAATGGAGTCCACCAATATAAATCAAGTATGTACAACAATTGATTCTTATTCAAAAAATATCGTTAAGCATAAACCTACCGACAGCGTGTTGAGGGAAATAAGTACAGACCTAATTGAATAAGCTAATGTATTTTTAGTTTGCAAGAACCCGAATAGTTTTGTTTTCTTCATCGATAGTAAACTTTAATCATATCCAATGAGATGTTCTACATTTGAAACATATATGTAGATGGGATGTATCTACTATATTATCTGGAAGTCCTATATCCCCATAGAGGACTAGGCTGGTTTAAAAATATCTCCATTATTATCATTATTCATACCTTCCATAAAAAAACTAAATTAAGATCTGGAGTGAGACCCCTCATCATAATATCTAATATATTTCTAGATAGGAGAGTCCATGGACTATAACACGAGCACAAACATTCATAGATCGTTTCAAATTCAAAAATGAGGTCTGCATTATTATTTTCTACATCATTTTCTCTTATAAAGCTGCTTTTACAATAATAAGGAAATTATATATTATTATGTAAATGGACCACTTTGGTTTTATGTTCGAATATTTACACTGAGTTTGATATTTTTAGATAAAAATTTATTACGATTTTTACTCCATGCATGTCTTTTGTTTTCACAAATACATTACCGCCCCTTTGGATTCTAATCACGATCATTTGATAACGGATATTGTAGTCTCTCCAAACCATTTGAATAATTACGAACTTTATTCTCATTTTTGTAATGAAATGCTTCGATACAATTTTCTAAGCGTAGACAAGTCAAAAATTGATTTGTCTTTGATATTAAAAATATCATTCATATACAAATAAAAAATATAATATAAATTGATCCCCCTGATATATATAATATAATATATATGATATATATATATCCTTGCTGACACATTTTTTATGAGCCCTGCCTTCCAGGCGTCTAATATCCATTGACTCGTCCATCAACAAATATTACATTTAAATATATAGTAAGCGGAACCTTGAAACCTATGCTTTTTGTCAATATAACCCAGCTGCTTCCAATGGATACTCAGAACTTTTAAAGCCTAGCGTCAATGTGACAGGACCACAAAAATAATCTTCAACTAATATTTATGAGCAATCTATGAAGGCAATATTGAATATGAATAAAATTAGATTCCTCCCATTAGAATTGTTTAAAAATATGCTAACTCAGATATGAGAATCGACTGTTGTTAATAAATAGAGTATAATTTTAGTGTTAAGCTTCCAAAGAAATCATTTAAAGAGGAATCCAGTGTTTTTATGATTTTTATAATATTTTTTAAGATGTTTTAAAGACTCAAAAACATTATACTTGTGGTGTTTATTAGCTTTTAGATTGGACCCCCTCACCGGAACTTACTCCGTATCAGCTAAAATTATAATTGTATATTTCTACTCTGAAATGTAAACAAATGCCAGACATCAATTTGCCTGATTCATGAAGATATATTTTAATTATATATCAGACTCCTGTACTTTTAATACCATGCATACTTCTGAGATGATAAAAATATTTTCTTCATTTCCTCAAATAATAGAACTGGTATATTTAAAGAATCATATAACTTTCTGTTTTTAGAAGCAGGTAGGCTCAGTGATGCATTCAAAAGGCCTCTATGCATTTCCAAGAATACCCTAAGAACTTACTATTTTTTCCGTTTGTAAATGTACCTTAATCACATGTATAATAAATATAATAATTCTCTGAATCATAATTCATATAAAATTAATTTAATTCTTCTTTCATGCGATTTTTTTTAAGACTGCTTAGAAAGTAAATCAAGGTTGTTGTTTTTTTAAATCCCAAGGGAGACATACATTTATTCAATCACACAAAAATTCATAAGACTCAACAAAAAATAGCTACATATTATACTATGACTAAAGGAAAGACAAGTAATTTTGAGTATGGTTTAAAAAACAGATGATATATAAAAATTATAGTGTAAATGCATCTTTAAAAATGTTTGAAGATATGATATTCTTTAAGGCCACCTCCGCTATCCTTGTGGAATTTGTGTTTTTAACCTACCCTCGCCAGAATAGATTGGAATTTAGCGATGACTTTCGATCCAGTCTCAGTTTAGGTCCTTAGTTAGAAAACCATCAGGACCTCGTTTGGGCTCAGATCCTGCCTATTTTGTCCTTAAGACCTTTTTTATGATTTTCATATAGGACGAGATCTGTGCAATCTCGGACTGATGAGCACGTTTTTGCGGCTTTCACACAAAGAACAAGTTTATTATTTGTGTTTATTACTTTTAAAATTGCAATGTTTCTTCTAACGCAGTACATAAGTATATGGAAATATTCGGAACGCTTAGAAATATATTTGTCAACTTAAAAAATGGTGCTTTTCTTAGTAAAAATGGGTAACAATAAGTAAATAAATATCTTTAAGGCCTATTAATTGTTAAATTAGTGTTTAAAATCAGCCAATTGTATTCGATTTATTTTAATGCAATACACAATTTAAAACAATATTTTGTCAATACTTTCTTTACTTTAAAAGATGGATTTTTGTATAAAGCTTAGTAGTAAACAGAAGGGTTTTTTATATCTGTCAAACCAAAACAAAACTCGTTCATGCAAGCGAAAAATAAAATATCTTCGATTAAATATGGTTCTTAAAGGGCGAATCTATAATAATAATTATTGACCTTATGCTTACCTGCGTTATAAATGTTAAAAGGTCATATTTGTTACTGAGAGTATTTTTATTTTTTAAACAAATATTTTGTAATTATAATATTCGGGTCTCATATGGAGTGACACATAAGCAAAGCAATAAACGTTTCTGAATATTCCACTGCATGTTATAAGCACTTTCAGTGTTAAGGTCTCAATAATTATCTGAACTTACCCAAGATAAAGTTTTAAGCCTTGTAACGATACCCCAATAGCAGCAAATGATTCAGGACCGTTTAAAGAGGAGGTCACAAGTCAAACGGAACTATAAACAACAGTTTTGTACTATCAGAATTCAATACACTTAAATATTCATCCATGAACCTTCAGACATTTGCTTCAGATGTTGTTCAAAAACTCATAAGCCGCAATATTTAGAAAAGTCATGACGCCATCGTATCTGGGTTAATTTTGTCGCTTCAAACTTATAACACCAATAGTTTTTAATGCTACAAAACAAAACATGCAATGCTTCAGGACCAAGGAAATGTATATACCTTATTATGGAAAGAAAACTCGTATCCGGGCAGCAGTGATTGATGATATGAAGAATTATATTCTATTGGAAAACATTAACTAATGTAGACATCCTTCATCTCTTTTCCATATCACTATAAATATTCCTCGACATTCAAGGATTTAAAACCCTCATACTACTTCAAGAACTACTCTGATGTGTTTTCAAATAATTTGAAGGCAATGAAAGGGCCTCCTATGAGAATACGTCTCAGGAGTGGTCCCATCATACCTTATAAGTGCGTACCTGCTCGAAAGATACCAATACAATACGAAGAGCTTGCGAATCAGAATTAGCCTACTACGAAAATATTAGAGTTCTAGAAAAATGTGAAGATGTGTCCGATTGGATTTCATCAGACTTTTTTTTGTTTCTAAACAAGGTGGCAAAAGAATATGATTAATTACAGACTATACAAAGTTAAATTCATCATTTTCCCTCTGCTTCAGAAATAATATCATTTATTCCCGCAGAATTCGCTAATTCGATGCCTTAAAAGGATATTTTCAAACAGCTCTCAACGACGAAAGTAAGCCTTTTATAACATTTCTTACACTGGAAGTAACGGCAAGATCTTGTAACCACTTTATCTCATGGAAATAACTCTTTTTGCTGGTGAAAAGATTATTGATGAGTTGGTATACGCTGCTTCTGTTATCTGTCATCCAAGAAGGCCTTGTCCCATGAGCACCAGTGTCGATAAACATCCATAAATATTGCTGCACCTCTTTTAGCCATGTGGCTATAACGGCCATAGAGTTCGTAGCAATTATGGAAGGAATCTAGTAAGGATGTTCACATTTGGAAGGAGGATGAACGTTCAACAGAAACAGATCAAAAAAGTCTTTTACTTTTGTGTTTACAGTGAAATTTTTGGTGAAATATCACCTCAGACTGTAAATGAGAACTGAGATTTCGCGATTTAGTAGAGTTAAAAGTGTCTCCTTAATACCCTCCCGTGCTTCTTTGTTTGAAGGAACCGTATTACTATAACCTTCCGATACAAAAAGTCGAGTGTTGTCATTGCTTTCTATATTTGTTAAGAACGTTGCTTCTTTTGAAAGCAGATTAATATTGCCATTTTGAGAACACACTGATTCTTCCATAATTTGGGGGGCACCTTCAGAACACTAAGTCCTACTAGTTGTAGAATCAGTGTACAAAGAATTGATAGTTGATTCTGAAGTAACTACTTACTTTTCAACTTGAGAATTTTCCTCTTGCGATGAATTTAAAGAGGCCTCTTCAGTTGGGGAACCCTTGAAACCTTGATTAGTTATATGCCTTTATTGAGCTCTCTCCCTCTGTTCCCATAATTTCCTCAGTCCAAAGCGACCTCAAAGATTTCCACAGAACTTTCTGAGCTTGGCCTAATTATAAGATCGTTGCTTTTGCTTGCACCAACAATTGTTCCCATGGAAGTTGAATCAATGGTATGTTTAAATTTGAGTTACATTTAAATTATGTATTCATTTGAAAAATGACGAAAAATGTTTATAGTTAGTAGACAATCAAAAATGTCAACTAATTTCTATTTATATGTGTATGTGTGTTTACTACCAAAAATATTTGCTCATGAATTAAATCAGTTATTGGTTAGTAAATGGATTAAACACTACATTTACAAGAATTTACTGAATAGTTTACTCTGTTTCTGTATATAATTTTAGTGCAATTTATTTTGAACTGCATAAATTTTTCACCGTTAACCGAATAAAATGTTTTAGGCCGAAAATATATATGTATAGGGTAAATAAATGCACTAGCATCAATAATAAAATAATTCCATCATATATATATATATATATTATTTTCTTTCATTTTTTAAACTTTGTATACATTTTCTTTATAGAAAACAATTAATCTGACTTGGTATTCTTCTTTTGGATTTTTATTGATCTGTTTTAATATCAGTAAATCTTTTTTTAAATTGCCATGAAAGTCCGTTTTTATGATTTCTACATAAATAAAGCCCCCTCTAAAGTATCAAGCTAAAAAAATCAACCTGTTTTTTGCTCGTTAAAGTCATAATAAATTTTTATATCCTTTTGATCTGTTATTTTTTGTTTAAACCATATAAATATATATTATAAGAGCTTTTCTTGAATGTTTTGAACTTACTTTTGGAATTACGAATAGAGTTATAAAAATGACGAATATTTTAATAATATATATTTCATAGAGTTGTGACTTTGCACCATAATAAATAATTCATTTTGACTTAGTATCAAAAAGTTTAAGCCTTTAAAGAATAAATCAAAACATTGTCTGTAAAAAAAAAATATAAATAAATTTTTTTAAATTAGAATGAAAAATATCCAATTAAAAATATTAAAACAATATAACTTGATGCTCAATATTAAAAATATAAACAAAATAGCTGATAAAAAGTAGATATTGAAGAAAATCTGATGCAGGATATAATTTTATAAATCACTCAGCACTAAAATTAATTAAATAAATATTATAGTAACACTAAGAATTAAAAATATTAAAAAAAATATTATTAGTTTTTAAATCATTTTAAGCAAATTTACAGAGTTTAAATTAATTTTATTCAGTCTCGAAAGGATTTAAAAATATTGCAATTCAATTCCAAAATACAAATGCATGAGGAACTTTAAATAAAATATAAAAATAATTTGTATGATTGGCATATAAAGAAATACCGATTCATGATCACATTTTAACTTTTCTCCATATTCGATACCTAGTTTGATTGGCAGATTAAAGAACAAATATCTAGTCATCCGCCTTCCTTTTTACTGGCGAAAGATGTCGCAGGGGAAATGTATCGATAAACAATCAAGAAATTGCATTTTATCAAAAAAGATGAAGATAAATGTCAATATGGAGGATTGTATATAATACAGGACTATGAAATAGTTTGAGGGAACTCAAACTACTTAATACTATGACAATCACATCTGATTGTTTATAAACAATTTTCACATTTCATATAATTTTTGAAAGGATATAAAGTAAAAGACACAATACTTTCTCATACCGAAAAAATTATAATATGAATAATAAAGGTATAAACATAAGATTGAAAGAATTTGCTTCAATTTTTAAGCTAATTACTGGCACGTCTAGATAGTTTACTTTCATATCAAAAAAAACAGGTTTTTATATATATAGCTAATTTTTATTTCACAGGTCTATATTCTCATATAAATATAGCAAAGAAACCTTTGAATACAAAATAAATAGCAATAAATGTCATTACAAAATCAATTTTATTCCAATTATTTCCCTCTCAAAACAACACTTATGCTAAGCATACAAGTTGATATTTATTTTTTTGTAGCTTAAAATACCCACGATGCTTATGTGCTAAAATTAGTATTAAAGGGTTTTTAATTTTAACATCTTTTTATCTGTTAAATGTGAATATATATTAATATCTATATATATATAGAATATATAGATAGAGATAGAGAAAGATGAGAGAGAAGAGAGAGATTAGATAGAGAGGAGAGAGAAGAGAGAAGAGATAGATGAGAGAGAGATAGAGAGTATAGATAGATAATAGAGATAGATAGATAGATAGATAATAGATAGATAGATAGATAGATAGATAGATAGATAGATAGAGAGATAGATAGATAGATAGATAGAGATAGATAGATAGATAGATAGATAGATAGATAGATATAGATAGATAGATAGATAGATAGATAGAATAGATAGATAGATAGATAGATAGATAGATAGATAGATAGATAGATATAGATAGATAAATTTTAATTTATTACAACAGCTTTTTTATCTGTTAAATGTGAATATATATATATAATATATATATTAATATATATAAGTATATGTATATATATAGAGAGATGATAGTATATTTGAAATGACGTTAATAATATTTTTTATGATGTTGATTTCACGTAAAGAAGCTATGAATATACAATTAATTACTAATATAATCATCGTGTGAGCTTGTTTTTGTAAACTGGTGTTGTGAAAAGTTTTGTTAATTTATTTTGGAAACAAAATAATAGATAGAAAAAAATATATTTTTTGTAATATTTTTTTTAATAATCTTAATGTCTATAGAAAATATGATTTAATTTCTTTAGAATATTTTTGGGACAATTTTATAATCACTTCAAACAATAGATACTTTTGCTAAAGTATTTAAATAATTATGCACTTGAATCATACATTGTGTTGATAATTATTCTACTAGAAGAGCTTCATCTCACTTTGATCCATGTTCAAATCCAAATATAAATCCTTATTTTTGTAACTAGATATAAAGTCTTAAAAGTAAGCAAAACTTTTTGTTTAAATATTTTTAGTTCAATAGAATAACATTTACATGGAATACAGGGTGTTAATAAAAAAGGTCTCTTTATGAAATACTGGAATTCCTTGATGGATTCATATTTTACTCACTTTCCATGAATATGACATCTCCGCATTTCAACAATGATTAAATTATAAATAAAAATGACGGTCACGTAAGAAAAAAGGTTATACCGAGGGTAAACTGGGAATAATGGGAGGGTTTTTTCTACAAAAAATACAAAGATGCAGAGTATCACTTTTTAGCCGAGCTGAAAGCGATCAGAGATATCCCGGAAAAAGTTGCGTTAGAGATTTTTATGGACTTTAATATTGTTTTAGCAAAAAAAAACATTTCTTCTTTATCTGTTTAGTCCCATTTAAAGATACAATTAACTACCTTTTAACTATAGTTTTATTATCCCTTACAAATTCCGACGTAAACAAATAATTACTTCTAATTTCTTATAATAATTTTGATAATATCTTAAAAGCCTCTTTCATTCGTAATTTTTAATTAATAAGTAAACTTTTATCTTGCATTCAGCAACCCCATCCCATGAAATTAATCCTTTGATCATTTTTTATGTACATTTTCTCTCTCTTTCTTCATGTGTTATAAACGTGTGACTTTGTGTTTATGTATACATACGAGATAAAATAAAGCCATGTTGTACTAAGGTACAACAAAATGTTTATTTAATTATTAAGAGATTCATCACTTTCACAAGGTAATTTGATGATGGCTCTCCAATAATAATAATAATAACATTCACTTTACAAGGCATGATAGGTATTTTTTCTTGTTTTTCTTGACTGCATTAGGAGGCATATATGTTATCACATTATGTTATGTAATTGAATTTTAATACAAACCCAAGAAAAATTGATACAACGAACACACTCTTTATTATGTGTAGGGATGACAAAATGAGAATCCTTGTGAAACGTGATTGGTTGGCAAAAGAAAAGGAATTATAATTTAAAAAACTATACACTCTTGACTGTGGAGGAGTGAAGATTATTTCAAAACGAAGAATATCATCTTTTAAAAAATCGTCTCTTTTCATTGCTCCATGTCATAAATAAATGCTTTGAATGGACTCTTCAAATATCCCTATTAATATTCATTCAATTAAAACATTCCTCACACTCAGGGACAGAATGACAGTTTATTTTCTTTCATAATTCTTGACGGGAAATGGACCAAAAAGGCTGACTATAGGATGTGGATAAAAGAAAATAGATTTACAAAACGAAAAATATGTTTATTTATGAGTTTGCGTAAACATCTTTTCTGTTATCCTTAATGGTGTATAACGATCATATCATTCATATCACATTTTTGCTTTTTAGGAGCCTAATCCGGTATACGACGCTTTACGTCCAGTCAAGATATTTTGCAATAACAGAATATTGTAGGCTTTCCAAAAAATTGAATTTTATGGACTTTATCCTTATATTTTAATAAATACTTATATATATATATATATATATATATATATATATTCCAGTGGATGCATTTGCCCATTTTAGGCTTCAAATTATCAAAACTACAGTTATACAATGTTTTATAGGATATAAGGTTATTGTATGTAATATGAGTCAATATGTTTCCGATAATATTCTTCTACATATCATAATGATTATTAAAAGACGCAAAATACAAAATTGCAAAATGCCAAAATATGATATACAAAAAAAATATTTAATATTCATTTCTACAAATATAAGACTGTATGTATATTTTTATTATACATTTATTGTCTCTCCCTCTCTCTCTCAAGACTTAAATAAATTATTCGTATGATTGGAAATGCTACAACCGAAGGCATGATTAGTATTTTTATTCTGCTGCATAGATACATATATTTGCTGGTATGTTTCTAAATGTTAATACATGGTTCACGTGATAGGATTATATTGTAAAGGCTAAAGTGTTTACATATCTACTTTTTTATATGAAACAAGAAATCCAGTTATAGAAATAAAAATACTCATAAAAATGTCGGTTTGTGATTTGAGCCTCTGATCAGCCGATTTCTATCTGCTCAAAGCATGATAAGGCCGTTCACAAAGAAGAGTATAGAGTTACTATAGAGGCCTCTTCAGTTCGGTATTTGTGTAGTTAGGGCGTTAGATGGCACTGATGTCTGCATTTTTCTCACCTCTTAGTGCAAAACTATTAGCCTTCTCTCACAACAGCTTAGGACTGCCGGCTTCTACGAAGAAGGTTTAAGTGTGAATACTTCTTACTTCCAATCAAAAAGATGTATATTAAATTTAGAAATGCCTGCATATAATTAGTGTAATTTGATAAAGCTCATCAATTTTTGCCTTCACAAAGTCTACATTGACTTATTGTTTATTGCTAAGGATATAAGTAGTAACATAAATAACTTTTTTTAGAATCCATGAAGTCACGATCAAATTTTTTTTTGGTATCATAATAATTAGAGTATATTAGAAAAACATGCAAGAGTCGAAACAAAACATTGGCCTCAACATAATCCACCGACAAACATTATATTGTCTTTGGATGCGATTGGGTTTATCGAGACCCAAAACACTTTAAACGCTATATTTAGAATTAGAAAAATCGTAATCGATGTCCTAAAACTACTGTTTTAGTTGTCAAAAGAATATCTTAAATGTAATTTAAGGCTGTCCTCATTATATTTTTATAATAATTTGAGAATAGACAATAAAATATGCTGAGAGCTGTAATTATATTTCGTCAAGAGGATAAAACAATTGCACCTCTTATATCCTCAAATATACAGTGCATTTTTCGAAACATTATAAAAATGGTTAACGTTGTAGCAGAGTTCTTCTCATTGCTTCTATATGTGCCTTAAATATAATGGATTATATTTAATTAAAACTTGTGAAATAATATTTGTATTTATTAAAAGAGTTATAAAGAGAAATACCTCTTACGAAATACAGAAGAGTTAAGACTAGATAACCAAAGGTGTAAGTCCTTAAATCCCTTTGGTTACAACGTTACCTAAAGTTGATGAATTAATGACTTGAAATAATTAAAATCATTGAGGTACCAAATTGAGTTTTAAATTAGTCCTTAGCATATGCAGTAAACATGATTCGTATTTTTGTAATTACCTTTTATAAATAAAGAGGGAACGCGATAGCTCAGCTCAATTTTGATCAACCTCATGGATTTAAGTTAGATTATTTTAACGTTACCATGCTTACTTATATATTCACACGGATACTGCGATGAACCAAATAGGTAAAAATAAATAGATGAGAGCACGTGACGTCAAAATGAAATGATGAGTATTGACGGTTTATGGTTTTTAAATTAATATTGGGCATATGAATAGAAGGGCTAAGTATTCATTGTAATAAATATAATGAATATAGATGCAAGTATCAAAATCATCTGCCGAAATACGAGCAAGTAGGAAAGAACTGATTAACCTTGACTGAAGATGTATTTGAGTAGCAATGCTTGTAATAACAAAGAAAAACTATTTTATATACATAGCGATCGTAAAACAAAAATATGTGTTTTTATAGGTATAAAGTTTTATCGTTCTATTTTTTAGATCATGTATTAGGTCTTAATTTGGTTTCTTTTATATCAAAATGATATATTCTGTAAGTCCTTGATTATTTAATATTTACAGCATATAGTTTGAGGCCTTGTAATATCTCTAAGCCTGGGAAAATCTACGTTTTTTATTGTCTAAAGGAAGTAATTTGTAGACAGAAACTATAATGGAAGACTGAAAAAAAAGTTTTAGGTTCGATAGACTAATTTTTATGCTATAATGCTTATTTATATCCTGTCGGATGCAATTCTATCGAACCATATAGGAAAAAAAAGTGACTTATGTATTGAGCATGATGGAATATATCTATTTATAAATATATTAGAGTTGTTTATGAATAAGTATGTTGTAATACAATAATATTTTTTTGCTCATTAAATTATTATTTTGTAACTGATAATGTAAGGAGCTTAAGAAATATTTTTATCAAATGTTGAACTGAAAAAAGGTCAAAAGAACCGAATATCAAACTCACGAAACATCAAACATACAATATTAAAAAAATAAACATGGGCCCACCAAAATATATTTTTTTCAAAAAACCAAAATTTTGTTTATCAGTGAGTCGCACTAAAATGCATATATAATATAATTAATGTTGACATAAGTCGTCTTCTTTATATGCAAATATACATGTACACACATATATCTATACAAACACCCCTTTTCATTTTGGATAGTGTAAGTCTAATTTGTGATCAAATGGAATTTATGCACACTGACATAATGTAATTTGTCTTTCTGGTATTAAAATAAACAAGAAAAATACAAGATGGAACACGATAATAAAATAGGGAAGCTGGTAAAAATATGTTTAAACAATAAAAATCAGTCTTTGTACCGTGGATATGAAAAGTTCGATCTTGTAAGACTCCTCGTAAGTTGGTGATGGTGGTATAAGCCAGTCAGTAGAGGTAATAATACTCCACGTGCTTCTAATATTATCTCTTCCACATCTTCAATGACTGGGACTGATTTACGTTATGATAGAAGAATAGGAAAGATGTCTCCTCGACCTCCTCGCACCAATGGTGTCCTCACTTCTTTGTTTCGTCATGGGACTTGCTCATAAATAGAGCAAACGTGGCTAAACGGTAGCGGAACTTTTTTGATAAGGTTTTGGTTAAGGTAAAGTTTTTGAATAATAATCTAATATTATATCTTCTGCAGTTTTAATGACTGGGACCGCTTTAAGACAGTGGTAGAAGAAATAGAAAGATGTCTCCTCGACCTCCCCACACCAATGGCATCGCCGCTTCCTTGTATCTACATGGTACTTGTTCATAAATAGAGAAGACGTGGCTAAACGATAGCGAAACCATTTTTGATTCGAGTCTGTCAAGGGGTTTTGAATAATAATCTTCGGACACAGTCGGGAGAAATTTGCCTCATTATGCAGTAGCCTCAATATTCTCTCGACGCTAGGAAAGGGACGTCCAGAGCATGCAACAGACCTGCGAATAGATTGATTGTCTAATAAAATAAAATATGAGTAAATGAATATCTCTTGGATTCTGCCGAATTAATATGCTCTCTGTTGATTACATATGTCTCCCCTCAACTATTATTATGGACGGTGACATAACAATTAAAACGTGTAGTTCGACAGTTTGTAATTTTGATATTTCAGAACACTATCAAAATAATCCGTGGTAATAGAATATATATTCAACATAAAAAATATTAATTATTCCAAGAGGTGGTGTCGCTAATAAAGCATGATATTTATATATAGAGTGTCACCATAATGAGTACAAAATACTTGTATATACGTCTGGTATTAAGACCAAATGCATATAAATTTGCAAGAAATCTTTTTTTTTTTGCCTCACATACATATAAAATCTATTTCATGGTGATTCTCTCTTAGTGGTTTGATGTGCCACTCTCTTGTGAATATGATAAATGTCATACAGCCCTCCCTGACATAAATTCCTTTATACATTATTAGTAACAATATACTGACAGGCCCTCAATGAAGAGTGAGAGGCACATTCCAGTTGGCTTCTGACATTTTCTTCAAACCTGTCTCACTGACTGGTTATTTGTAAAGGCATGATGCTTCTGAATAACAAGTATTATTTGCGAACTGTCGTCGATCATTAAAGGAGGTAGACTCTGTACACCACGACATCTTGACTTGTGTGCGTGAGGGTGTGTGTGCTTATAACTATCAATAGAAAATTATTACAATGTCAACAACAAGGTACAAGCTCATACTATTTATAAAAAATATGTTTTCAATACAACTCCTTTTTATAAGGATGTTGGAAAATTATACCTCCTTGTATATCGAGCCTTTTCTAGCTGTCCATCTCTTACCATGATAAGACAATTCCTTAAGTTAGATCTGAGGAAAATATGTCACGCCAATACTTCTATTCAGAACTACCTCCAATCCTAACAACGACAACTCTAAGTCAAAAGCTATTGAGTTTGCTCTCTGTAGCATCCGGGCCATGATCGCAGAAAAACTCTCGACGGCTCAACCCCTGGATCAAAGCGCCTTAAGATCTATTTTAATGTCCTCTTCGGCCCGTTACTCGGCTCTCACTGTCAGAATTCCGGATCTCTCAGGACGGCTTGGAGCTACACTGGAAACACTCTACGCATCTACCCAAACGGCTCAAAGGCGAGCTTACTGTTGCTGAGACGCATATTAAGATTATATAATGGTTTCCGAAGAATCAGAAAAGATAGCTTTATCGATTTTTAATCGTACATTTAAATTTTAACATTAAACTTTTTTAACTTTATTGATTGAACCTTTAGTTTTTCTTCTTTAAGTTTTATTGAATCGTGTATGTTTTTCTTAAATATTATTTTACGTGATAGATATAGGTTTATTGTTGTAACTGCTTTTGATTGATTGTATATTTGTGGATTCATTCTGTTTTGAATTTAATTAAGGGTTTTAATGTCAAACTATAATGTTTAATTAAATATATATATTTATATGCAATAACTCTAATCGAATAAAGTCAATAAAAGAGTTTTTACATATGTGCACTAGCGTATGCTACCCGGCGTTGTCTCAGAATGTCCACCTGGGCCTAATATTTCCTAGGCACCTTAAACATATCACTAGAAAAGTTGATCAACATATAACTAAGTGTTAAGGAGATACAGAGGACCGAACAAAAAAAATCAACGATTTTTTATTTGTATCTATTTATACAAGAACAACCATCCATTGACCAAAGACTATTAATCACATTCCTAATACCCTAACGAATGATCTTGGGCTTAAAAGACATACGATTTTTGTACTTAAATTCCGAAAAAAACCTGTCTGGAGTATAATCTCTACCTCAAAGTACATTTATAACCCTTTTCTAACTTTATTGTCTAATAAAAGGATCATATTTTTAGCCCAACGTAAATGTTTTCTTATTTTCTCTCCAATTTAAGCAAACTGGACTATTTTCTTATGCCAAAAAACATAAATGCATCCTACGTCTGTATTTATTTGCCATTGCATCCAAGAGAAAAAAAAGACAATAGTTGTGTATCTTATCTGAGATTTATATATTAACTTATAATAAATATTAGGTTGGTCGTATCAGATATAAACAAATATAAAGATTAGGTGGAATAAAATATATACCTTATATAAATAATTTGTAAGCAATAACAAACAAAGAAAAAAATGGAGTGTGTATTGTTAGCTTATTTCATAGCTTTTTTGTATCAATTAACTTCACTCGCCTGTTGAAGATGATTTGTTCGCTTCAGAGTAAAATAGTACTTTTAAGATTAGTAAACCTTTAGATGATAAATCTAAAAATGACCTTGGTTGCATTCTATCAATTCAGAATTCAGTACAATCTGAGTTTACATCATATGATTCAGAGCCTGTATTGACCTATAAGAAATCGATTATGAAAAAAATAAATAATAATTTGTTTCTTAGATTTGCGTCAAGGTATCCTCTCAAAATTTTACTTTGTCTCTGACGCATACATACTCCATTATATGCGTCATTTTGTACACGAGATAGGCTTTTTTTAATGTGCATATAACTCTCTACTTATTAAATTGACATGATCTAGTATACCAACATATTAAAGCTGGTTAACCAAGCTTTCATTTGATATGTTTGGTGCTCTAAAAATCGCTATATTATATATATATAAAACAAATACGTACTCTCCCCCAAAAATTGATCTTTTGATATGAGAATATACGATTACCATTTGGTAACGGCTGTTAGTGTTACACGGATAGAAAGAGAAAGGAGAGAGTATTTGCCTCACTTCTCTCCCTTCTTTTTTCTTTCTATCCAGGTAACACTAACAATTACCAAATGGTAATCGTATATTCTCATATCAAAAGATCAATTTTTGGGGGAGAGTACGTATTTGCTTATATCTCTTAAAGTATAGCGATTTTTAGAGCACCAAACATATCAAATGAAAGCTTGGTTAACCAGCTTTAATATTTTGGTATACTAGATCATGTCAATTTAATAAATAGAGAGTTATATGCACATTAAAAAAGCCTATCTCGCGTACAAAATGACGCATATAATGGATTACACTATGTAACAGGATTTTGCCCCTGGGCTGAAATTTCTAAATTGAGTCCCATTTTTTACGTAGATTCCAAAAATGCCACTCAAAATATCGTCTAAAAAAAGGTTTGGACTTTATGGCCTTTTTTTGAAAATCAGGATTTTCATCATTTCTAATGGTTCAGGCCCAGTTATCTTCGTGCAAGTAAAATAACACCAAATGTCAGTAGTATTTATTTTTCTACTATATCTTTGCATTTCAAATCAGTTTTTATAATTATATATCTTTCGTACTATTCGAAATAATCGCTGTTATTTCAAAAAGTTGACCATATTTTAGTGTTCTATTCAAGCGGCTATATTTTTTTTGTTCGCGTCTATTGACTATAATCAATATGTAATATTTTTTGGATTATAGGTCAATACAGGCTCTGAATTATGATGTAAACTCAGATTGTACTGAATTCTGAATTGATAGAATGCAACCAAGGTCATTTTTAGATTTATCATTTAAAGGTTTACTAAGCTTAAAAGTACTATTTTACTCTGAAGCGAACAAATCATCTTCAACAGGCGAGTAAAGTTAATTGATACAAAAAAGCTATGAAATAAGCTAACAATACACACTCCATTTTTTTCTTTGTTTTTACTGATAACTTTGTTTTATTAAAAAACATTAAACATACGTCTGGTAGTAAATTAGATTTCCTTTAAAATGATTATTATTATTGAAGTCTGTAACGTCCACCATTTGAAGAAATTTGCGGAAAACTATATTTTTACTAAATTTTTAAAACTTTGACCTCGTTGCGCGAACTCGTAATGTTGACCGATTTTGTTCAAACTTTGTATGTCGTCTTCTTTTATCACCAAGAAACAGAAAATCCACAATGTTGCTAACATTTCAAACATTTGAAAAATAAGAACAACCCTATATGTATATATATATATATCATAATAATTGCCATACAAAGAGATTGAAGCTCAAAATAACTTAGTACAGTTCATTACGTCGTCAAATATGTTATATGTACAACAATATTATATTTGTTGAATTTCATCTAATATTTATTATATTTATATTTTATATATATATATATATATATATATATATATTGCCATACAAAAAGATTGAAGCTTTTAAATAAACTTAGTACAGTTCATTAAGGCTACAAATATGTGTTATATGTACAAACAATATCATATTTGTGGAATTTCATCTAATATTTGAAGAAAAAAAATGAAAGGTTTATTTGAGCATTCATATTGTCTTATAACACCTTAGGTGGTGTGTATTTTTTTCTTTCTTCTTGTCATATTTGTAGAGCTCACATTGGAACAGCTACACACATAGTAGTTAAATCATAATGTAATAGGGTGTTGAAGTCGTATTTTTTGTATGATCGTCTCCCTGCCCTTACATACTTAGAGCAAGGAATAAAATATTTTCGTACGATTAGGAAAATATTGAGAGTTAATTGAGCATAGAAAGGGGTGAGGGCCAAATAATATCTTCAATCTCCTTTTTGTGTGTCTCTCTCTCTCTCTCTCTCCTTTTCAATATGTCATTTGTTGTTCCTTTGAAGGACAAATAGTAATAACTTTTTTTAAATAATGAAGATATATTCAAATATGCATAAATATTAGTATAATCAGATAAAGATTGCAGTTTACGTGGCCCTTAAAGGCTAGCCTATGAGGACCGTTTTTTGCTCCCACTAAATATTAAATGGGCCGTAATAAGTAAGATCACGGCATATTTGTATATATGCACTATGCTTCTACTGCAGTAAAAAATTACAAAAAGGTTATTTTATGCAAAAGTAAATAAAAATATATATTTACTAGCGGATGCATGCCCAGGATTTTCCGGGAATGTTCACTTTGAACAGAAATCCTCTACATAAAATTAGTTTCAAATCTGTGTTGTTGTGTTAGTTGATTGTGATGTTGGTGTGTGAGCTTATTATTGTGTTAGTGCGAATAAAGAGTTTATATTTGAAGGACGTGTCTTAATGCCGGGAAAAGGGACAAGAGTGAAACTACAAGCTATCACGGCCATGTCAACGTTAAAATTGTGGATGTGCTCCCGAGATTCGATGGGGAGGGGGAGGTAGAGGACTGGATCAAGCAAGCGGAGTTGGCGGGAACTCTGCTCGGGATCGAGGATCTCTCCGTTGTAATCCCCATGTTTATGGACGGGAAAGCGTTCTCTGTTTATGACCAGCTGGGAGAGGAAGAGAAGAGGATCATCATCGCTTATTTGACTCCCTAAGGAACGCGTTCTCTCTAGGCCCGTTTGCTGCGTTCGAGGAGCTGACAAGGAAAAAATGGAATCCGGGAGAGTCCATAGAGGTATTTCTTGCCGAACGAAAAAAATTAATTTATCTGATGGGGGTGAAGGATTGCCCTAAGCTAGTGCTCCTTTCATTCGTATCGGGTCTTCCTCGAGAGGTAGGCGTGAGGATGAAATCAACTCGGGGATCATGAATATGGGGGAGAGAGAGCTATCGGAGATGGCGAGAGCCCTAACGAGCGAGATGAAGAGCTCCATTAGTGGAGAAAGGTCTGCCGAACTGGGGTTTGCTGCCAAAATGAGCCAAGCGGGGTGTTATGAGTGTGGAGGAGCCCACCTTCGTAGAGACTGCCCCTCGACGAGGTGTTTTGGGTGTGGAGAGAGAGGGCACATCCATAGAAACTGTACAAAAAAAACAGGGATACCCGGGGAAACGGAGAGGGGACGATGCCAGCGCCGTCAACGTCCCGAGGACCGTACAAGGCGCAATAGTCCCCCAGGTTCAAATACAGGTTGGGAGAAGAATGGTGTGGGGGCTTGTGGATACGGGATGCACCCAAACCATAATCAGGGCCGGAATTGGGGAGAGTAAAGTGTGGACTTCGAAGAAGACAGTTATGTCCATAGATGGGGCTCGTGTGGAGTGCTTGGGGGAGCAAGACGTAACGATGGTGATACTGGGGAAAGAGCGCACTGTTAGATGCCTGGTGTGTCAAAACTTGTTGGAAGGAGTCAACATCGTACTTGGAAACGATGTACTGGGGAGCCTTCGAGTTGTCATCGAGGTAGGGGTCGTGTCTTTGGGAGCGTGTGCCATCCAGAGGAGTAAGGTCGTGGAGTCTGTGGAAGGGGATAATTATGTGGTGCGGTTTAATCAAGGAGAATATAAATAAGGTGAGTCAAAGAGGAAATCTTTGACTTATGCTCTTGATCAAAAGGAAGAATTTTGTGACGTCACGAATGCTACAATGAAAAAACATTATTTTTCATTGCAATGATTTAGTAATTATTTCTCAACTTTATCTTCCAATTGAAAATATTTCATTACAATATTGTTCTGTGCTAGTGTACAGAACCCATGTTGCATGAAAAATTTGTTAAGTAAATGATATATCATTATTTTAAGTAATTAGCCAATAATAGTTCCAAACAATAAAAATAATTTTTAAATTCAAGATTTTCATTTATTTCAAAAAATTTATAAATCACAATAATAGAATTCTACATATGTACATATAAAAAGGGGAACATAGGAATATGAATAGAATTATGCTCATTAGTAACCTGACCTATGTGATTAAGTTTTCACTAGCATTTTTCAGTTTAAGTAGCTTATTAAGAAAATTGACTCGAATCCGTGTTCTTTTTATTTATTACAAAAGCAATAATAACTTATTTTGACCAATTTGGATATAAATTGATAAGTGGCTTAAAAATTCTTAGAAAAACATGGGGTCTTTATCGATTGCGTCTTGATGGTTATTATGAAAAAAAAATTAAACTATAATGTTTATTTATGTATTATTTTTATACACAATTCTACTGCCTTTTTTTACTTTGTATCTTATGTTACAAATTGAAATAAAGACCTATTAAAAAAAATGGAAATGGTTTTCTAAGAGATGTCAGAACTTCAAAAATCGGGAGAAGGGGTAGTAATAACTCAATCCAAGGACTTTGTGTTTCTTCAAATCCTTCAATGTTACTCCTCTGTTTCACCAAATGTGGGTGGAGTTCTTTAAACCTCCTGAGTATCCAGCAATATAGGAGAGACCCTCGTTGGAACAGTCATTGGAATTTTTCCTTTGTTTGCCGACTAGGCAGAGGAAGGAGTTTCCGTGAGCGCAAGTACTCAAAGGCCCGGGTACATATGCTCCGTAGAATGAGGCCGGTAGTTACATCTTCTTTTGAGTAGCCACGAATGAACTTTGTCAAAGGATTCACTAAGCTTCTTGTTTGAATCGTTGTGTAATCCTTTTCGAATGAGGTTCTAATTAAAGTTTCCTTAAAGTGTTATGAGCCAAGTTTGAGGCACTTAGCTTTGTAGCAGGACAGCTTCATTTTCGTGACTGAGAGTTCCTTATTCCTTCTCACTAGTCAACTCACCATTTTTTTCGTTCACGGGCTTCTTGACGAACCTGTCTGAAGGACTTGGACACACTTGAGGAGGGTGATCCAGGGATGAAGAGTGTAGGAACAACTTGAGACTAAAGCTTCTTCCTATTCTTCCAGCCTGAATATTCCTTTGGAAGTCATCTGGAGTAAAATGAGGATCGCAGATCTTCGCATTCTTTAAGCTAATCCGGTCGGATCTTCTGCATCGTGCAATCCACATATGTTGGATATTGGGATCCCTCGTCGGAAGTGCAAAATATTATGCATCTCGAGGATTATAGCAAGAGGGGATGGCACTAACACCATTACTTCCTCGAGGATATCACATTTTCGCTTTACAATACAAACTGAACTAGCATTCAAGTGTAGTGTGATATCACAACAAAATAGTCAGCTGTCGCCCTGCAATTGCCTACGTCGATTCCCATTGCCTCACCTTATTTATATTCTCCTTGGGTTTAATGGGCAAAAATGGGTCGCCGAGTGGAAATGGAAAAGTCCTCCTTCCCTAAGTAATCAAATTGGACAATACTCTGTCAAGGAGGAAATACAAGACAAATTCAACAAGAAGGTGTCGAGATGGATTGAAAGTGGATGGTTGTTACCAAGTAGAGTCCGTGAGGGTGGTGTAGTGCCCTTAATGGCAGTCCAACAAGTCAAAAAAGAAAAGTCAGGCCAGTGCTAAATTTTCGGGAGCTCAATGAGTTTGTAAAGTGCTCGGGAGCGGATGCAGACGTGTGTGGGGAGAAGATTCGTAAATGGAGACAATTCCCCATCAATAGCTGTCTCATAGACCTTAGAGATGCATATATGCAAATCCTCGTTACCCTAGAGTGTTCCAGAATCATGCAATTAAGATTCAACGGCAAGCAGTATGAGTTAACCCGCCTTGGTTTTGGCCTGAACTGTGCACCTCAAATATTGAAGTCCGTCCTTTCTTTTGTTCTTTCACGTGAGGAGGAAGTTTTCAAAGCCACAGACCACTACTATGACGACATTATTGTCAACATGGATCGTATAAGTATAGAGAAGGTTGTTGACCTCTTGAGAAGATACGGCCTTGAAGCAAAACCGCACGAAAAAATATCGGAAACGAGTGTTTGGGGACTGGAGGTCTTCAGGGCGGAGGACGGAAAGTTGAGATGGAGGAGACCTAGCGGAATGGACTCGGACATGAATTTAAAAGAAAAAATGACCCGGAGACAAGTGTTTTCATTCTGTGGGAAGTTAGTGGGACATTATCCAATCGCCGGGTGGATGAGAGTTGCGACAAGCGTGGTAAAAAGGGCGTGTGGTGAGGGACCGTGGAACGAGGTGGTGAAAAGTGGCCCTATCAAAATGCTGCAAGAGATGGTGGAGAAAGCAAGAGTCTCTGACCCCGTGGGCGGCATATGGAGGGTAAATATATCTGGGAGGATGGAGATATGGTGCGACGCTAGCTCTATTGCCCACGGAGCCGTGCTCGTGAGGAACGGAGAAAGAGTTGAAGACGGGGCATGGATTAGGAAGAAGGAGGATGGCTCTCATATTAATCTGCGGAACTAAATGCTGTTGTTAAAGGTGTAAACATGGCTATGAAATGGGGAGCCAAGCAAGTCGTTATCAAAACTGATTCTGCCACGGTTCACTCATGGCTATCGTCGGCGAGAAAGGGACAGAAGAGGCTGGTCGTGTCTGGGATATCTGAGATGCTTGTGAAGAGGAGAGTGGCCCTCATCTACGAAGTCCTATCTGAATATGAGGTCGATTGGGAAGTGGAGCTTGTAACATCTTACAAAAACATTGCCGACTCATTGACAAGAGTACCAAAGCATTGGCTAATCGAGTTGAAGGGCCCCGTCTGCAAAATGGAGGAAGATATAAGAAGAAGCCATGAGCTACACCATCGAGGTGTGACCAACACCCTTCATTTTGCCAAGGAATGCCTCAAAAAAGTCCCAAGGGATGTTGTTGAGAGAGTTGTTAAGGAATGTGATGCGTTAACTCGATCGACCCTGCTCCAAAAGTAATGGCAGCTGGCAACCTTTCAGTGAAAGAAAATTGGGGCAGATTATCAGTGGACGTCACGCATGTGGGAAATCACAAGTTTCTCACGGTGGTAGATTGTGGGCCGAGTAGATTCGCCATCTGGAGACATCTGGAGAGAGAGAATGAAGAGGAGGTTTGCCAACAAATGGGGGAAATATTTAGCCAGATGGGTCCCCCCTCTGAGATCCTCTGTGACAATGGGAAAACGTTTCGATCAAAAAGGTTTCGTGAAATGTTGGAAGGATGGAGCGTCAACATTATTTTCCGGTGCGCTTACAGGCCTTCAGGAAATGGTATCGTTGAGAGGAATCATCGTACAATCAAGGCTATGGAAGCGAGGACTGGGAAGTCAATAAACTATTCTGTGTTTTGGTACAATACGACTCCTCGAAGCGAGAACAGCGACATTCCCCAAAGAAAAATAATCAAAAGGAAGTGGAAAAATCCTTTTAATGAATCTGTGACGAGAAGGCCCGGCCAAGATGTCTATTGGAACGAATTTGAAAAGGGAGACAAGGTTTGGGTAAAACCTGCTAGTGCAAAGTGTGTGGACAGGTGGAAGAGAGGAACCGTGACCAATGTAAACAGCAACGCTAGCCGTGATGTCGACGGAGTCCCTAGACACGTTAAGGATTTGAGGGACGCCTCACACGAGTCGGTGAAGGAGGAAGAAGGACCTTCATCGAACCGAGGACACCCAGACCAGTGTGGATGAGTAGGAGACCAAGGAGGTTTGATGGTTTTGTTTAATGATTTGTATATCATGGGGGAATGTGTTGTTGTGTTAGTTGATTGTGATGTTGTTGTGTGAGCTTATTATTGTGTTAGTGTGAATAAAGAGTTTATATTTGAAGGACGTGTCTTAATGCCGGGAAAAGGGACAAGAGTGAAACTACAAAATCTAAGGCACCATTACTAAGAAATTGTACGACAGAAAACTCCACATGTGATGGCCATATGGAAAATGAAACACCAAAGTGTTCAACATCTCAAAGTCATCAAAAGAAAAATTATTCCAAATCTAACTTGACAATTGTAAGAAATCGTAAAAAAGGTTTCGCCGCATGATATGGTGATAATGAATTTTTTGAGAGGTGCCACCACAACTAAAACACTCCCTAAGCCCTCAAAATTATATACTCATTATTTGTCAAGATATAACGAATCGTTTAATGGTTTGGGATTCTGGCTTGAATCATAATTTTTCTAAAACAAGTCTAGTTTTAAATACTGGAAACAATCTACATACATTCCTTAAATATAAAAACCCTTCAAGAACTTGATGCTTTGGGTTATAATTTTTTTTTGGACAATCTCATGTCACGGAAAATTAAAAAAAATTGAATATAAGATAAGACAGTCTATGGCGGGTTTTAGCTCTCTCATTAATTGGAATATAACGTCCAGAATCCAAGTTTGGAATTCATTATATTTCCTAAAGTTATACACCTGTTAAGGTTCACTCCTTATGACAGTAAACTAATAAAGAAAATAGAGACAGCTCATCGTTCGTTTTCGGAAAAGGGACTTCTTCCTATTTATCATGGAAAAGAATAGTGTGTCCGAAAGGTACGGAGGATTGGGACTTTTACCAATGGAAGAGACTTGGAAGGCATTTCTCTTTTCGTGGTTTGAGAGACAGAATGTGAAGACTCGTCATGGACGAATACAATAGTTTCTAAAATGGAACACGAGGGGAAAATATCCTTTGAAAAAGTGAAAAGTAATGGGCCGGGAAAAAATATTGAATGTCTAAAGCTTGTTAATCCTGTTTGGAATAGCGTTACAGGGGTAGCAGAATTTTTTGCACGCAAAATCCTTCCACTTATGGGGTGACAAGATCTGCTAAAGAATAATGACAGATTGGACTTCCTGAAAGGCACGTTTTTAAAGAAGTAGTTTGTTTTTTTGGGAGAAATATTTTATTGTAAGTTAGAAGAAACTTTTATCAAAACACTTGAGAATCGAAGAATTTTAAGTACAATTGAAATAACAAGCAGACAAATTGGACCTCAGGATTGTTTTTAATTTTTTTTTTTTTGGAAATAAAAGCCTACGCCTCCTACAATTAACGAACGATATTAAGTATAAATATTTCAGGCAAATTGAGAGGCACCGTGATAAGATAAATGAAAATTATTCCATGAACCAAATTATAAAAAGTCTATCAAAAAAGTTTGATCACAGTTTATATTGGTTTCGATATAGAATTGTCTCAAACATTCTCACTACAAGCAATATCACTTGATGAAAGGCTTTGCTTCTTTTGTAACCTACAAAAAGAAACTGTGAGTCATTTGTTAGCTGAATGTGAAGCCACAAAATTTGTCCGTGATAAAATTGCATTAAGAGTTTACTCAATTTTGATATTATTTTAAGACGAAGTCACTTTTCCTTTTTATGCATCGGGCAGGGAATCAATTTTATAATTACAATGCCTTGCACAAATTTCGGAACAACTGTTTTACAAAAAAAAAATTGACTCACTTTTAAATAGACGTTTAGTAGTTCAGTTTTAGAGACCTCCTTTTTTGTTTTACATCTATTGTGTTTGATTTTTTTGTAAATTGGTCATGATAGTATAATATATCCCATGTCCCTATATCGGCCCGAACTATAATTATAAAAGTTTTGTATTTTGGATATGTGAATCTGTATGTAGATAATTGCAGGTGTTGAATAAATAGTTTTTGTACGATGTACAAAAAAAAGATCAAACGAATCGTTTTAGTGATACAGAGAAATGAAGAGACTAATGAACAAACAAAATTTTATTAATATAGATATCAATAGAATGTGACTTTAGAAGGAACACAATGCTTACAAAAATAACTATCATTGTGGCCGGTGGAATGTTTGAAGGATCGATTTGCCATAATGGTGATCGGCGTAATCTGAAGGCCCTGCTTTTTATTTTAATTTTAAGCTAAAAAGCTTATTTATATAGTTTTTCCTATGCATTATCGATATATATATATATATATCAGAGCTGGGATTCGGTAGAAAATCTACCGCCGGTTCGATATTCGGTATATACCGAATATCGATCGATATCGGTATCGGTAGATTTTATTATATATCTACAGTATCGATCAATATTCTGTACGGTAGATTAGAAAGAGAGATAAATTTATTTATGTATCTACTTTTACTCTTCTTATACATTTCATATCGGAAAGTTTTTAACAAAGGACAATTAAATACATCATTTCCTATCATTTATTAGAGATTATTTGAAATTCAATACATACAAATCTTATATAAATTACACTATGTAACAAAATTAAGGTCTTTGTTTGTCCCTAGGCTAAAATTCCTAATTTGAGTCCCATTTTTTACGTAGATTCCAAAAATGCCACTTAAAAATTCGTCCGAAAAAAGGTTTGGCCTTTATTACCTTTTTTGAAAATCATGATTTTCATCATTTCTAATAGTTCACACCCAATTATCTTCGTGCAAATTAAAAATAACCACACATGTTGGTACTATTTATTTTTCTACTATATCTGTGCATTTCAAATCCGTTTTGATAATTTATATATTTTTCGTACTAATCGAAAAAATCGGCCTTATATTTATAAAAGTTGACCATATTTGAGGGCTCTATTTAAGCGCTGATATATTTTTGTTTCGAGTCCATTGACTATAATCAATATGTAATATATTTTTGGTATATGTCAATGCATTTCAGAACAGTTTTTATAATTTCGATATCTGGCATGAAAGTAAAGAAAGATCAATTTTGTAGGACGAGAGTATGGATCATATTAAGTAACTACTTTTAGGTGATTCATTGAGGTTGCATTAAATATTGTTGTGATTTGTTACGAATAAAAAAACGGGTTTGCCTTTCTATTTGCAAGATCCTTAAATAATTTGATAACAATATTGGAATGCAATTTTCCAAATCACAGTAACTCTCTAAAAAATGAAATTATTTTTGACACTTGTAAATAATTATATGTAAATAAAAAAGGCAAACCTGTTTTTTTTTCTTCGTATCAAATCACAATAATATTTAATAGAACCTCAATTAATCACCTAAAAGTAGTTACTTAATATGATCTATATATATGTATATAACACATATGTATATAAATATTATAATGTTTATTTTCTGAACTGTGAATAAAATAAAATAAAGGGCCCATGGACAGTGGATATTAATAACCAATGAACTTTTTATTTATTTGAGAAAAGTTATTGTCTTTGGGCGGTGCAATTTATAAGAACAACCAAGATGATATAAGAAGATATCGTCGTTTTTTTAAAGACGCCATTTTATTGACAAGACATTCTATACTATGGTCATTGCTTTTGTACAATAATTTTGAAATATTAATATATGTACCATTGTAAGTCAGAGAAGTTATATCTAAAATAAAAAAGTATGTCATTATTTCATTATAATTATGTTTTACTCCATTGTTTATTGGAAGGAATATTAAAAATATACACATGATGTACTCTCATAGCTTCATTGCATCTACAGAACAAAAACATTTCACAAATTTGTTAATTATTTATTGCAATTAGAAACAATATACATGCTTCATAAGGGAATATAGGATGTTGCAACACACAAATGGCCATTCCTTTATCTATTTATGCAATTATGATAATTATTGTTGTTTCACACATTTTCTTAGGTAATTACAACATAAATCTTATTGAACAAAGTAATGCATTTTGTGTCGTTGTTTTTTGAAGTAGTAGTAGTATTTAATTTCCTTCCAAACATAGAAAAACAATTTTAATCAGAGCCTTCTATTTAATAACAATATACGTTAAGAAGTACGTCAATTTATGGTTTTAAAGAAGTGATTCCTTTGAAGAAAAACATTGTAATAAAGAGAGGATTTGGGTAAATAATCAAATTATCTTAAATTATATTTGATGATGAAGGTCATATTACTCTTTTTTACTACATCATACGACTTTATTTCATTCTATATGGTTCGATAGAATTGCATCCTACAGGATTTATGTTAAATAAGCATTATAACATTAAAATTAGTCACTCGAACCATGGATGCTCTTTAGTGAGGTAGACCAAAAATGGCCGTCCCCTCTCGGGATTCGAACCTTCCCTCCTAACATTGATCAATAAAATGCATTATTATGTTTTTTACTAAATGTTTTATTATGTATTTACTAAAATGTTTTATCATGTTTTACAAAAATGTTTTATTATGTTTTACTAAAATGTTTTATTATGTTTTTACTAAAAAAAATAATTATGTTTTCTTACGCATTAACATCATTTTATATACATTTAATTATTATTGCCTGTAAATTATTATTTATGGACTGTATATGGATTATATACAGGGTGGGGCAAACTAATTTCCTTTTTTCCAAAGGCAATAAAACAAGCTGTGTAATTCAGAAAGGTTTTATTTTTGTTTCATAATGAAAGCACATCTTTAAAGTTTTATTTTACATAGTTTTAAAAATCACACCACTTAGATGACATCCTCCAGAATCGATACACTGGACAAACCTATTTTTGGTACTTTCCATTACCCTCGCCAGCGTATCGGCGGGTATATTGATTATTTCCTCTCTGATATTGGCCTTCAAATCTGCCAGGTTTGTTGGGCGGTTGACATAAACTCGGGAGTTCAAGTAACCCCACAAAAAAAATCACAAGGGGATAAGTCGGGTGAACGGGCTGGCCATTCCAAATCGCCTCTTCTTGAAATCAGGCGAAATCAGCAACAGAAAGTTCCTGAAGAATTGTTATCTTGTATGGGTGGAAGTTAAGATCTTCATGGAGAATTCGCCTCACTGAGCGAGCTGATAGTGCAAGAGCGGATACATGTTTGCGGGCAGAACATTGTGGAGATTGCAAAATTGAATTCCTCACAGCCTCAATGTTTTCAGGTGTTCTGACGCGCCTAGCTATACGAATTCTTTGTTGTGTTGTACTCCCGGTTTCTCTGAACGTTTTGACCCATGCAATGATTGACTTCCGGTCCGGAACAGGGCCTCTAGGTGCAACATTAAAATGAGTACGAAAAGAGCGCTGGGTTGCAATCACAGACTGATGGTTGGAAAAATACGCCTCCACGGCAAACACACGCTCCTCTCTGCTCCAACGCATGATAGTGACTGACTGTATTTCCAAGAAAACTTTACGCCTGCCTCTTTGAAATGAGCCCACGCTCACTTCTCCACTACAACTACACACCAAATGCCACAAATTTTAAAAAAGGAAGTTAGTTTGCCCCACCCTGTATAATAATAATATATATTTTTAATCACGTATTCACTTGTATTAAAATAAAAGAAAGGAAGGAATAGAGGGAAGCCAATAAATAAACAAATCATGGATATGTCGATATGAATGGAAGCTTACTTCTATATTTTTATATTAATAAAACCAATTTTAACATATAAATGTAATATAAAAAAACAGCTGACTTATAAATGAATATACGAGGTGGTTTCGGATAATGATGCAAATCAGTTTTTATCTTGCAAAATGTTGCATCAATCTTCTAAATCATAGGGTAAATTAAAACTCAGACAAATTGGATTTATTTATTTATAATATATCAAAACCGCATCCACAAGTTCGTCGAGGACCTCGCCAAGGCCAGGAAGACTACCAAGGAGATCAAAACCATGGTCGACACGGCCTTTGAATTCAACATCATCTCCTAAAGCCAAATCTACCGCATTTCAGCATTAGTTAAGGCCGGGAAGGACTCTTCAGACAAGAGGAGCACGAACGGGAGGAGGAAGGTCTGTACCGTCGACTTTTTGAGGCTGTGAGGTTGTACGTGGAGGCCGACCGTCGGGTGACAATGGAGGAACTGGCTATTAAGTTCGAGACGTCGATCAACACCATTTTCCACGTCCTCCATGACTATCTTTGTCTCTCAATCAAGTCAGCAAGATGGATCCCCAAGGTGCTCAAGAAGGATCACAAAATGAAGACAGTGAGGTGCGCACGAGCCTTCTTGAAACTCAATTTTGAGCTCGGATTGGGGTTTCTGGACAAGATTGTGACAAAGGATGAAACCTCTGTGTCTTTCTTCACTCCTGAGTCCAAACGAGGGTCATCTCCCGAAGGGCTCCAACCCGCCCCTGAAGTTCAAGCGTCAAAAATAAATGAAGAAACAGATGGTTCTCAGCTTCTTCGACAACTGCGGCGTGATCTTCCAGTACTATCTCCCGATGAGGACCTCCGTCACCGCGGTCGTGTTCAAGGATGTCATGAAAAAATTCAAGGAGAAGCGACCTGAAATGGCCAAAAGAGACTGGTACTTCCATTTCGACAATGATCCGTGCCACACGGCATATAGCACGAAGGAGTTATTAGCCAAGAAGGGGATCAAGGTCATCGATCATCCATCCTACTCTCCTGACCTTGTCCCCGCAGACTTTTTATACTTCCCCGTCATGAAGGAGATGCTCGAGGGCGTGGAGATCGTCGACAAGAGCGTCCAGAAGGAGGGAACCCGGGTCAGGAGGGCCATCCCGGAACACAGGTTCCGTGAGGCCTTCAGGAAGTGGGTTGAGAGGTGGGAGAAATGTATTCGAATCGGCGGAAGTCATTTGGAAAATATTTGTTAAAGTTGTTTTCGTTATAATTGAAATTATATTTTATGATTAATTTTTTTCGCATATTTATCCGAAACAGCCTCGTAGATATTATATTTTACTTTTAATTCAGCTGCAGCCCCCCTTGTAGGCTTCTTACGTCCATCTTAATAGGTATTGAGTCTACATGCGTAGGGTTCATAGAGTCTTTTCTGTAGAGGGGGGAGAGAAGTCATGGCCCCACTCTGTTGAAGAAAAATAAAAAACCTGACCAAGAAATGATTCATTTGTTTCATTCTTTGCAATAATTTAAGGCCAGGAACACCGTGGGATGACCAAAATGATTTATGACTTTGAGACGCCCTCCCCTGCAAAGGTAGATCAATACTATAAAATAATAATAATAATAACAGCATAGTCACTCTGAGCGACGAACGAACATAACTATAGCCTTTAATCTCCTCCTTAATAAAAGTGCAGAAAGAGACAGAGAGAGAATGACAGCGAAAAATGAAGAAGTCACCTGCGTTTATGGGAATAACAAGATTTATATACTTTTATTCGGTGAAAAGAGGGGATTTGCTGCATTCTTGAATTCATATAAGTATATATATATATTATATTAGGGCGATCTTTATTCCCTATTTTTTGGATTTGGTGCAAAATATAGGGATGATCTCAAGAATTCCAAATCAGATTTTATTTTTTATGTACATCCAAAATCCAACCAGATATTAAAGTTTCAAAATGTTCATTTTTGGGATATTTTCCATAAAAATGACTATTTTTAAACTATAATTTTTTGTTGAATTTTGGATGCACTTATAAGATAACAGCTGATTTGGAATTCCTTTGATCATACCTACATTTTGCGGCAAATTGTTTGAAAATAGCATTGAAATCAAGGATGTTAGAGGCGATCGAATGGCAAAAAAAATTACAACATAAGTTCACAAACTAACTTTTGGGCCCGTTGAGCGGACACTTCCCATTATTAGATTTCGTTCCAACTCTCAAATCCGAAAAACGTAAAATAACAATCTCACCCTAATATATATATATATATATAGTTATTCCGCTAACATTTATTTATGATGAGTTGTTCATTCGTCTTTGTTGTAGGTTCCAATATCAATCATTCATATTATTTTTCAAAACTGATAAAGCGAATGGCTTTTAAGAAAATAATAATTATGAATGAGTATAAATGTTTGCTTGATTTTTTATTTTAATTATGGTTTTTCCGGTATTAATAAATATTTTTGGAAATTGTACTCATTATGTTAGAGTATTATCGTTGATTGATCATTTGTCTACTGAGCTCCAGAACCCCACCTTCTCACTGAAATTTAATCCTGTATCATCTATTTTTTGAATTTCTTGATGTAGCCAAGGGAATATTTAAATTTTGTTTACCCAATAACAAAAAAAACAATAAGCAAAAAGATTACAATTATTTGATTCTTATGTTGACAATTTTATAACCGGTTAAATTACTTACAACTAATAAGTAATATGTACAGTAAACGCTAGAGATAGTGTTTAAATGTTACTGTAGTTATTCTTGGCTATAAATTCTTTTGATTGGATAAACTTGATTTTTATACTTTTTTCATCAACAACGTCTTAATAAAAACAGATTATACATACAAGTTATATAAAAAGCGAGTTTTGCGAAAAAATATATATTACAAAAAACATAAATAAACAATTTAGTTCCAAATTATATTCCTACACATTTTAGATGTTTTAAAAAATATTATCTCTATAACGTATTATGTTAATACCATCATTCAAATTGTATATACTTTCCCATAAAAAACAGGTAAGGGTTGAAAATTTACGAACAAAAATATTTCATAGCCATATTTCTTAAAGCTAATGAGATTAACTATCATTTGACAATAAAGAATATTACCATACATTAACCAAATATAATCAATTTGTTATTGCAACCATAAATTTTTGAGAGTGAACAGCCTTAACACGCACGCTATCGAGCTCCTTAAACGCTAAACGAGCTACCTTGTTCGAATCCCGAGGGGATGGTCATTTTTGGTCGACCTCATTGATAAGATCCTAGGTTTGATAGACTAAGTTTAACGCTATAATGCTTATTTATATCTACCGATGCAATTCGATCGAACCATATAGGCAAAAAAAAAAAATTTTTGCTTAAATAGATTTTCAAAATGAGGGAAAACGAATAAACATGATAGCCAACTATTACCTTTATATTAATGAATACTATGCATTTCATATAAGGGTCATATAAATAACACAAACAGAAAAATTAGATCAGGCATTCCTTTAGTGCTAATACACTTATAAAATATTTGTAGCATGCATTCCATTATTTGGTTTACCAAAACAAGGAAACCGAAAAAATATGAATGAGTCTAGACTATATTATTGCTTATATATATATATATATATATATATATATACGAGGTATGATCAAAAAGTATCCGACTTTTGTTTTTTGGTCAAACGAACACAGCTATGGGGGCGGGACTTGCTGTGTGGTTGGGAGCATGACTACTGCGCATGCTCATTTTTTCTACAGCTCCAATACAAGTCAGTCGGCGTCAGGCCATTCATGATTGAACAGGTGCAAGTGATTGTCGTAGGATTTTATTTTCTTTAAAATGTCAGAAAAAGTCAAACAGCAAAAATTGATTGAATGGAACCAAACTAATATTCACCTCGTCTACAAGTTCCCTGATCGTGATTCGGCGGTTCTGCATCACCAGTTCCTCACTTGATCAATGATGGCATCGTTTTTCGATGTTGAGGGCCTCCCTGAGCGTGGTTCACTTTCAATGACAAGCGGCCATCTTTGAACGGTTGTACCACTCCTTTATCGGTGTGGTACCCATCGCTTCATTTCCAAAACACTTTTTTAATCTTGCGAATTGTTTCCACTTGCGAATCACCAAGATTAAAACAAAATTTTATGCAATAACGCTGTTCGACTTTTTCTGACATTTTAAAGAAAATAAAATCCTACGACACTCACTTGCACCTGTTCAATCATGAATGGCCTGACGCCGACTGACTTTATTGGAGCTGTATAAAAAAATGAGCATGCGCAGTAGTCATGCTCCCAACCACACAGCAAGTCCCGCCCCCATAGCTGTGTTCGTTTGACCAATAAAAACAAAAGTCGGATACTTTTTGATCATACCTCGTATATATATATATATATATATCCTCGTGATAAGTATAAGACGGTACAAGGCTGAATTTCAACAAAATACCCCGGGGTGGTTATTACATATAAACACGCAATCTTCACGGGATAAGTAGAAGTGTAATATCTTCTGACTAATTTCATTCAAATCGATATGGTGGGGTTTCTATGGTTCAAGTTTTATTTCGGCTTACTCGAGCTGATTTGCTCCACAGACGATTTTTTTAGGTGGCAAAATAACCATGTAATTAATGTCCAAGAAATAAATACTACACTTGATGTGATATTAAAATTTGACCAATTATTTTTCTACATAAAACATATATTAAAAGGGTTTACTGTAGTTCCTTCGTGAGTAATTTTAGCGTGCACTCTTTCATTGCAAGCCTTTCATTGCAAGCGTTTTCTTCTTTTTTCTTTTTCTTCGCAGGGTAATATTAGCGTTCGTCTTTTCATTATGGGTAATTTCATCACAAGTAATTTCATCGCAGAGTAATTTCTTCGCAAGTACTTTCTTCGCCGAGTAATTTTTTCGCAAGTCATTTCTTTGAAAGTAATTTCTTTGCAAGTAACTTTTTCGCAGGGTAATTTCTTCGCAAGTTTCATTTTGTGAAGGACTTAGTCGCAACTGTGTTTCTTTATGTATATATATATGAATTTTTTTTGTATGCCATCAATGCAATGCTTATTCTTTCTGGTTTTAACCTATTTTAGCCTATGCATTAGGCATATCAAGGGGTCCTTTATGGATCCATGTTTTGCATATTAGCTGAGTATGGAATGATTGTTTACTCCCCAAGTATTGTTATTCGTTTACCAAAATCATTTCGACGATTTTTGACAAAAGGTTGCCTGTCTACGCGTCAGTTTCTTCAGGATTCTATACAAAGCTCTCCTGTCAAAAATCGTCGAAATGATTCTGGTAAATGAAAAACAATACAGGGGGAGTAAACAATAAAAAAGCTATACTAAAACATACCTTCAATGTCATAGCAAGTTGGAGAGTTTGAATGATAACAGAATTATAAATTTTGTCCAATTTAGCAATATTGTCAGTGATAACTTGTTTCGACTCATCCAGTAATACAGTTCCAATTAGTGCCAAATAACTTAGATAGCGCATCCTCATGGCTTCCAACTAGTTTAAGCATAGTATTTGGGATAATTGATGAAGCATTAATTCATATAATCTTGAACTGACAGCGCACAAGATAGAAGACATAAGAAGTTGTCTTTTATAATTAAAAAAATATTTTATGTGGATTTTTGTTTGTGACACATTTAATTGTTTTATATATAATTAAGATAAAGACTCGTAAGTTACAGTAAGATGGGGAGTATCTATGAGCCAAACAGAATTATTTTAAAAAGCCATTTTTTGTTTCGCAAATGATTTCAATCGTATACCTGAATATCGGATTAAAAAAAGACAAAAACTTATTATGGTTCTCGGGTTTGATTGATATATATATATATATATATATATATATATATATATATATATATATATATATATATATATATATATATGTATATATATCGAAAGGCGTTAAATTTTATTTCTAAATATCAATGTATATATTCTAATTACTTTTAAAAATTATTAAAACCGTGATTAATAATGGTATCATATTACTTAGAATATGTTTAAGAGTCACTCTTGATTCATAGTGTGGAGCAAAGTTACTGTATGGTCATGACTCTTAGAGACTTGACGGCACACAATCCTAAGGATCTAAGGGACAACCGGATCATATAGATTTTCTCTCCTCAGTCCATTGTATATTTAATCCATAGAGATAAAAAGATATATATATTTTTTAAAAAATATTTTATTGGGAAAAAAATAGTTTGCCTTGGGGATGTTTTTTAATGAAATTTATGATTTTACAGCAAATGAAAGACTGGAGAGGATGAATGTTTTAAAATGGGTTAATTTTAAGAAAAGGGAATTCGGTCCAAGAAATTGTTTTTACAATTTTATAAAACTAATTAGTAATAAGAAACTCCGTCATTTTTAGTGGATAAAATTCAAAAAGTCATTTTTTAAATCAAATTGAGAGGAGGAAAGAAGATTACGGGCTGAGAACACCAGTAAGTATATTAATTCATGGTTTAAAATCAAAATGTTAAATCACTCTCTCTATTGGTTTAAATACAGAGTACTTAGTACTTAGAGATAGAGTCTATCTATATGATCAGCTACGATGACGAAGTACAAATTACTTTGTTTATATTTGACACAAAAATATAGCTAAACGATGTTTCTCTGCTATTGAAGGAATATGCTCACTATATCTTATATCTCTATGATTTAATCACTAATAAATTAATCTTCGTCAAGACCTTATAGTGACATGGTATGATGTTGTTACAATATATTCCAACATGTATGTATTAAATGGTTTACAATATCTACCTACAATACCCTTGAGTTTTGTGACGGTATAGTTTGAAATTAACTGCTCTGTGCTGCAAACAAAGACCCATTGCCTAACTAATTGATGTATGATTTTCCATACAATGAACAGATGATCATTACTTTGAAATAACTTATGTTTTAGTGCCGTTGTTATTACTAATTTATACAGTATTCATTTGAAAACATGCTTTAAAAATAAGTTATGGATAACACTTCGGCTTTTAAAAATAGTGGTGTCTTGAGTATGCTGCTTATTTCCTTGTTTCATTGAGTATACCTTCATAGTAGTCGAACCACTATTTTTAGTATCAAAAGTGATACAATTGATAAAAACCAGTTACTTTCACTCTGACAAAAATGTTATTCAAGTTTTATTCATTTATCTGAAAAGGCAATCTGGGGTATTTTGCCTGTTTTTAATTTAATTATGTGAAATCATTATTGAGGAAGATCTTTAGGTGGTTCTTTTAACATATAAAGTTCTTTATGAACATTTAAAAAAAGAACAAATATCAAAATTGAAATATATTTGTATTGGAGTAATTATTATGAATGAGGAAACCAATTAGAGAAATAACCCTTTATGTTTGTGTATTAATATTTATACAATTTAAAAAAATAATAATATGTCAATTACTTTTTTTTCCTCATCAGCAAGGCCTTTATTTATCTAAGTGACAAAAAGTAACATACTTAAATAAAGAGTAAAATAGGAGAATCTACGACGGAAAAAAGTTCACGGCTCAGTTGAAGATATCTGCTGGCTGTTTATCCTTTGATTTCCATTGCTTTAATTGTGGCAAGTTGTACAACGACGTCGCGCACGCTTTTGTTGACTGTCCGCTTGTCATAATATTAAAAAGTTTCTGACAATCAACGTAAGGGGATTTAAGGTCATCAACTGCAAATATACGAAATCAACAATCCATTTCGGTCTTCTAAAGAAAAAAGGTCACAATTCCCATAAAATTCAAGCTATTGAATTTGCTCTGTCAAACTTCAAAGCATACATAGCGAGTTGTTGGACGAAAAAAGAAATAGTAAAACCATCTATTCTTCGATCTGTGATGCTCTCAGCTGCCGCCGATACACCGCCCTCTCCTCAAGATCTCCTCCGACACCGAGGACTCATGGGTCCATGCGGGGAACGTCATCAAATTTTATCCATCCAAATCAAAAGAATATTTAAAATTATGCAAAAAATATTGAAATATTTTAAATAGTACCCGTTTGATATTTTGTTTATTGTTTTACCTCTTGTTTAGATTTTATTATAAACTATAATGTTTATTTTACTTATATATTATATTTTTATATAATTTTACATAACATCTAAACAATAAAGAGAGAAGAAAAAAAAAAAAAAAAGGAAAATTGTGCGTTTTACAATAAAACATAAATAAACATTCTAGTTTATAATTAGTTTTGTCAATTACTTGTCTCACGTAATGGTCAATTTTCATTGGATGAGCCCCCTATTGATTCGATAGTCAAGTCGATTCTCTTACATGTCAAGTAAAATATTGAATGTAATCACATAATTATGTGGAACAGTTATGGACAAGCAAGGTTTTTGTGCGTTACATTGCCAAAATAGGCTTATACTTGTCAAATGAATGCATTTATAGGCTTGTGGTCGTCATGAATAAAGATGCAGCATTGGCCAATTTTACCCTCTATTCATATTGAATAAGTGTGAGTCGAAATTTGCCCGTGCATATTTTTTTTAAGTTTTCAATATTAGTCTACGTATTCAAGTTGGTTTTTGTGCCTATATGGTTCGATAGAATTGCATCCGACAGGATATAAATAAGCATTATAATTAGTCTATCGAACCTAGGATCTTATCAATGAGGCAGACCAAAAATGACCATCCCCTCTCGGGATTCGAACCTTGTTGATGACACAGCTGTTATTGAAAAAAGTCCAAGTTGGTTATAAAATATATTAACAATCTTCCATTCAGTATCCGTATGTTGGAGTTTCCTCATTCAGTGTCATATGCATCATTTTCATAAGTCTTAGTCATCAAATTTCAGACTCAAATCTTTGATTAAGGCGTATAACAATAGTGCGTTTATTAATTTCTTGGCTTGATAGAATATTAATATATTTATAAAGAAAAAAATATTTTTCCTATTGAAAAATAATAACTTATTGGGTAAAAGAACCGTGTTCTTTGCAATAGGATCTGTGGAACAGCCACATGATTAAGACAGTATCTTTGACTTATTGGCACCACCAATTGATCACATTTGTATTTGTTAGTTATTTTGTTATTCTTTGGAAAATAAATATATATAGAACATTTTAAGTAATTGTGCCTATGTGAGGTTTGTCTAGAATGGTAATTGATAATCTTCTGACGGTCATATTTATACATATACATATTTGTAACTCTATAGTTTGAAGCTATATTTTTAATAATCGATAATAATTTTAAAATGAAATCTAACTACTCTTGACAAAACATTTCTTTTGGTTGAGTACCAATTTTTATGGGAATAAAAGAAAATTATATTAGATATTTCTCAATTATTTACTCTTATAGACGTCTTTATTTGATCAATCGACTCGTACAATAATTATTGTCATATCAAATTTTATACTCATATAAATAACTATTATTACTTTAAATTATGAATTTCCTCACAATAAAGATCAATATTGTTATGAATATTGGATTATTTCCGATATTCAACTTGTTGTTACACTTATAGATTAAAAGACATGTAAGCAAAAGGCCTCGTACAATTTTTTTTCGACCTAACAAAAAAAATAGGCTATGTGAAGTTGATAAAATCGTATCTATTTATTTTTATATTTCATGTGTTTCACCTCACCATATAAAGCCAACAAGATAAATGTTCAACTCAGTCATGGACGGGCAGTTTTTTTATTTTGCAGGAAAAAAATCCAATGGTAACATCGTGGGACAATAGACAAGATTTTTTGATAAAGTGAAATAAAAAGGAAAGGGAGAAATAGGAATGTATGTAGGATACAAATAATCAACACTCATTCATTGTTTTTTTTATAAGCTAAAATATTAAGGGGGTCTTCATGGAACTACGCTTTCGACTTGGTGAATTTTAGTTGGATAAATTCCTACAGATATTTTAGCCGTCTAAAGAAAGTTGTGAAACAATATTTTTGCTTCTACAACCCACAATTTTAGATTATTAATATTATTTTGTTGAAGTGTTATGTTTTATGTTATGTTATTGTTATAACTTATCTACATTATTTAATATTGATATTATAAAACTTGTTTAAAACTTTGATATGTCCTTATTGCAGCTAGGCCTTTTGGTAGCTAGTCTAATTTTAACTATAATGTGTATTTTTGTATTTTTTTTACCCAATTCTACCGCCTATATTACTGTGTATCCACAGTTACAATTGTAATAAAGACCTTATATATATAATATTTAAGGAGCATATCAATAGTATACGAGCTTTTAATGAATTTATACATACTAATGTAATTAAAAGTAGATATTTATATAAAGGAATATATCCACTTTAGAATATTCGTTCATAAAACAGAAAAAAATACTTCAACAAACATATGCACATTGCTTAAGCCGTAACTGATTTTTCATATATTTGAAAAGATTGAGAACCTTTGCTAATGCTAGGTATAATAGAGTTTGACTCTTAAAACTGTTTTTCAGGCACTTTTTCTTGTATGTGCTGTCTAATTCCCAAAGAGCCTTAAATTTAATTACATAAGTATGTTCAAATATTTTTTAAATATAAGGATTATTACACGAAACGCTTCATTCCCTCATGGTTTATTGACCTCAAGGATAAGGGGGCATCATTAATATAATCTTAGGGTCGTCCCATGTAAGTTAAATATCATTTGGTTATTTTACAGTCATCCTGAAATATTATATGCGACCCAACTCTCGCTCCAACCCACTCAAGAAAATATTTATTTATGTGTATTCTCACGTATTTTCTTAGGTTATATGTATTTACTTTCTTGTACATATTTTAAAATTTGAACTGTTGAAAAAAAAAAAAGTTTTGTAAAGAATCTTCGAAAATGGGTAAGATTTTACAAAATATTCTATTTGAAGGGCGATATAACTGAATATAAACCCTTGGATTATCTAGCAAACAAATAGGATAACAGGATCAAGTCTTCCGTCTAAAGAGCTTAATTTTTTAAATGAGAATTTGAAGCTTTAATCATCCTCTTTCTTCTTCTCCTGAGAAAAAAAAATGGGAAACCAATTGGCCTATATGTGATCTCTAAATGAGGAACAGAGAACCATCTTTGAAACATATATTCAGAGTTGTCCTTTATTCTCCATTCATTTCAAATCATGGCTTCTATAATTATACTATAAAATTTTGAATGTCCGTCGTAATATTATTATAAAAGATACGTTTTATCTAGATAATAACTATTTTTCTCATCAAAAGTGTGATCAATGGGCTGTCGTAAATAAATATATATATATAATTTACCGTGAAGAGCTCCTGTATTTCATGTACATGCAGCACAAAGGCTTAATGTTTTATTATTGTTAATAGGAATATATGTATATATATACATCGGAGAGCATAAACAATCCCAAACAAGGCATCTTTTTACATGCTTAAATGAAGTTTCATTTTATAAATCATTGGGTAACTTTTGAACGTTAACAACATGGAAAATAGTTTCTTCTGTTGAAAAATTATTTTTGAAGATGTTTATTTCGTAAACATAATGAAAAGTCCCCAATGAACACCTTCTCTTTAAAAGCAAGCACGGGCCTTCATAACAGTGGACTGAATCTAAGTTTATTGGGGAGACATCAGTCCCCTTCTGTTTTCGAACGACTTCCATGTGAACTATTTACAGAATGATAATAATAATAATACCTAAAGCAAGAACAGAGAACCCATAATCAAACAAACATAAAGATAACCGATTACATAAATAAATAAACCACAACAGATAGCAATAATTGGAAGCTGATATTCCAATAAACAAATTATATACATATATTAACAAATATAATATACACATACTTTAAATTTTACTTCAGAAATTGAGATTATATGAATAACCTAGTCGAAGTCATTTATAGGGAGAGTCTCTACTCTTTTAATGCAACAACGTCCCGACTGGTGGTATATTTTCTCAAAAGGTATATATACGTATTTACTTCATAGATCAAACGATTCATTTGAAAAATAGTTTACACTGAGGAGTTGGAATTTTTAATGGAAAATTTGATGACTTAAAGTTTCTAAATTATTAAAATAAACAGAACAATCATCAATAAAACAATATTAGTTATATATACAGGTGATTCACTTAAATTGAGACTCACATATTACAAACTACATACAATCTTTGTATTAAATTTTACACAATAATTTTTAACAAAAATGATAGCACAATGTGTAATTACAAAATGTATTTCATTAAATTTCACATATCCTTCTTTTGGCCTTCACTACAGCTTTGAACCTCCTCACGGTGGAGGCAACACAGGCAGGAATCTCTTCTCAGCTCAGACCATGACTGAGGGTGGCTTTTGCCTTCTGAAGAGAGTCCTCAGCTGCACGGGGATGTCTCCTTTTTCAAGATAAAACCCGGTCATTCTGACTGTTGTGGGTGGCCTGGACCGTGAAAATCTTTGTCTGAGGAAGAGATTCTGCCTGTGTGCCTCCACCATGAGGAGGTTCAAAGCTGTAGTGAAGTCCAAAGGAGGTATGTGAAAATTTATTGAAATACATTTTGTAAATTACACATTGTGCTATCATTTTTGTTTAAAAATTATTAGTAAAATTTAATACAAAGATTGTAGTTTGTAATATGTGAGTCTCAATTTAAGTGAATCACCCTGTATATGGTATGCGACAAATTTACGTACGATGAAATTACAGTCAACCTATATATATTAATATATATATATATATAGGTATATATATATATATAATGTAATAGTATGTATAACTCTAATGTATACATCTCTCTACTCTTGCTCAGGCAAGACTCTTTGCTTGTGTACATCTCTTTACTCTTGCTCAGGCAAGACTCTTTGCTTATGTGCACCTCTTACTCTTGCTCAGGCAAGACTCTTTGCTTGTCTACGAAGGGTACTCCCCCCTCCCGAATGTTTACTATAAAGAGACTGACTCCTTATATATAGGGTCTTCACTCTTTGATCTACATTAGGGCAATATAGATCACATGGTTTCAATATTCCGCCTTGTCCAACTTTATTCATCCTATCCGAGGATATCTAGGATATATAAGCAAATATTGTAAAGAGCAATAACTTCAAATAAGATAGCTAAATTTTGGGATGGAACTCGGGGCTTAGTTAACAGGAGCATAATGAAAAATAATATATAAAGGAATATATAAAGAGGAGAAAAATATAAACAACCAAAAAGTGTCAAGGAATACTAAAGTATTGAGAAGGGAGTACGCTAGCTCCGTGGAAGAGGGATCGACCCTCAATGTGGTTCGAGTGACTAATTTTATGCTATAGTGCTTATTTATATCCAGTCGGATGCAATTTTATCGAACCAAATAGGCAAAAAAAAGAATTTTGTTAATAAACGCCCCCGACTGTTTTTACTTTTTTGTAGTCATGTGATCTTTTAAATGTATTTAATTTGTTTGTTCAGCATCGAAGCTAAAATGCTAATATAGTTTCACTATGTATTATCATCGATTTTTATATATAATCTTATGTATTTCTATTTTCTGAACTGTGAAAAAAGTGGGTAATTGGAAGGTCCAAACAAGGTATAAAATAATATTTTGAATGTCTTATCCAACATCACAATAAATTGTTTTATTGCTTTATTTATTTGGTGTTGAAATAGTCCATCATTGATACTGTTTCATATTTTTTGGCATGCATGATAAAAGGTTATTGTAGAGACTAGCTACGTAATGCATCATTAATACTGCAAAATAACAACTAACAGATGTAAAGCTGATCATAAAACTTTATTTGGGAAAATAACCCTATTGTAGGGTCTATAACATTTTATATTCGAAAATAGTTAGTATTCAAAGTATGAGTAACAACTGTCATGCTGACGCACCTATTTTAATAATGCATTTGTTCGAATATTTTTTTAGGTTAATAATAAGGCATCATAATGGAAGAACATCGGTCCAATTTGCGATCTCTGCACGGAAGAACCGCAGACTGCAGATCACCTCATAAACAGATGTCCTGCTCTGTCCTATGAGAGGCATAAAATTTTTCAAGAGGAGGACAAAAACATTAGAATAACTAAATTTATGCAATGTAAAATAATGAAAAATATTATTGAAAATAATTTAGTATTTAAGTAGGAATAAGTATATGTACATGGGTAGTTAGACCTGTTCAAATTTAACACTTTTCTTTAAAAATATGTTTTGTTTGTCATACCCCTTTTGTATAATAATTTTTTCTTTAAATCTCATTTGGACTACTATATCATCATAAAACTTAACTTTCATTGGCGCCGCCCTAAATGGCCCATGCGGCAGGCATTCCGGCGGCCCAAATTTAAAAATATTTTTCCTCTCGATTATTTAAGCCTTGGAGAACCAGAAAAGCATCTATTTGAATGTTTTTAAAGAAAAGAGTTAAATTTGAACAGGTCTAATGGGTAGTGTTATCATTATGATTATTATTATTGTAACACAGATACCCCGTAGTGTGGTTGTGTTATCTACTTTAGTGTTATATGTGCGTTTTCGTGTGTATGTCTATCGTGGATGATAGTAATAAATATAAACAATCAAAAAATAAGGCATCATTATATTACTATATTTTGTTATTTTATTATCTTATGTTTTCTTAATTATTGGATCATCTGAAACAGATGGGCGTTAGATGGCGCTTCATTTGTATATGCTTCAATTCTATCAAGGACCAGAGTAAAATTAATCTTTTTCAGAGATAGAAAGAACAAAACCCAGATATCCGTTGAGGAATGGCGATTGACAGAGAGAAGTCTTGTTGTCCACAAAATGCTATAGGAATCAATGATATTTCAGAAAGAACTTTGAAATCTAGAGACAATAAGTGGAATTTAGCAAATGAAGAATTCATATCCAATTGGAAACGAGAAAGACTCTTTTTCAACGAGTTAGATGGAAGGGATAACTTTGGAAATATGATAGTAGCTCCATACAAAAAATCTCCTCAAGAATAAAAGGGCTCAAGCAATTTGACACAATACTAATAACAACAATAGATAATGTTCTTCGCTTTCTTTCTTTAGTTATACATGGAATTTCATTGAGCTTACAATTTTAAAATAATATTATAAGTGAAAGGGGAGGAGTATGTAACAAAAGAAGGTATTGTTCCATAAAATTTTATTCATTTTGACTACTATCGTGGAATCGGCACCTGGGATTTTTCTATCTTAGGCCAGTATATTCAAAAACAATCTTCCATACCTTACAACAACCCTGAAACCCCGGCTCAAATGAAAAAGGAGAAAAGTAACGTTATATATATATATATATATATATTTTTTATTATTGTTGTAAATAGTAATAATTCCCGCATGTTCAGATTTTTCATTAATGTTATTATTGTGTTTTGTTGTGTGTATTTTGCATAGAGATATAAAGATATAGAGAGCTGATTCCCTTCAATAGCAGAGAAACAGCGTTCAGCTGTATTCTATGTGTCCACTATAAACAAAGTAATTGAAACTACGTCATCGTAAGCTGATCATAGAGATAGAATCATAGAGATATAAACATAACACAATGACGTATTTTCTTCCCTCCAATAGCAGAGAAACATCGTTCAGCTATATTTTTTTTGACACATTGACGTATTTCTCTGACGAGTCCAATAAGCTCTCTATATCTTTCTATCTCTATGGTATTTTGATTATGTGTCTCCTTTTCCTATTTGTTTTTGTTATTATATATAAGAATAGAGCCTTTTGGTGGTTAAATAAAGGAGGGGAAATAAAGAAGTCTTCCCTCCTCAAAGATATATAGATACAGTCCACTTATTATTGAGACCCGTCCCTGCCTTTAAAGGGTTGGAGTTCACTAGGAATATATATATATATATATATAGTTACAAATTAAAACATGGTACTTTGTATCGAAGATGTAATACTTATCCCGAAATACTCTTCATACAGACATAATCATACAGTTTGGAGCCTTGTAGTACGTACTAAATCTACAACATGGCAAGTTCTCGGAAGAAATAGTTGTCTATCATTCATCCTTAACTGTATATTTGATACAGAATCTGTCAGATATTTATCATCTTATTTCATATTAATGAGTATAATATGTCATCTACCATTCAAACACTCATAACAACTTTTTTAAATGACGAATTACTCATACTTGTATGAGATCATAAATTTAATAAATAATTTTGAATTCCAAGTGCATACAACTATCATCCGAAATATGTGTTCTGTTATTTATTGCACAAAAATTTATTTATTATTGTAAATGATATCGGTTAAGAAAACTTTCCTCCTTCCAAGCATTTGAAAAATATTAATTGACCTTATTACTGAATAAACACCATTAACTAAATACATATACTTATATAAAGAACACGACCGCACTTAAGGCAATCAGTGTTATTGAGCGTTGTATAAACTAAGTATTCGAAGATGTTGAATCTAAATAGAGCTTTATTTGGTAGATTACTCTTTCATTAACCGTCGTTCAAGCTAATTTATGAATCAAATTCGATGTTTTTTAATGGCCATCACATGCTCGGTTTACCCTTTTTTCGAAAAGTTTTACGCATAAAGTGGCTGCAACTGCAGCAATTTCCCTTTGAATATTTGTTCTGAGCTCTTCTAACGTCGACAGATATTTGGTGAACACCAGAGAGTTCACGGGACCTCCACAAGTTTTGTGTAGATGTGACCAAATGACTAGTTCATATCTTGGTATAACACATTTACCAAACTTAATCTTAATCAATTCATTGTATTATTTGTGGCACCGTCTTGTTTAAGACACAAATTAAACAAGTTGTAGGTCAAATAAAAATCGGTTTTCGTGGTGCAGTACGATGCAGATACCAAACAGTATTTTTATGGATATAATGGCGCCTCATAAATCACGTGTAGTTCCAATAGCGCATATTTGCATGTCAACAAAACCATTAAGCCAAAAATGGGCCCCATTTTGAAGATGATTTTACGGTCAAATCAGGATCATTTTGAAATCTTCCTTCAGTCCATTATACAAATTCCTGATGCTTGAAGTGACGATTCAGTTCTTGTGTTAACTTCATCTTATACTGGTGTAAGCCACAACGATGGCACATTTTACTGGTTTTACAAAAAAAAATACTGAATTAGATATTTTAGACTGTAAAATTGTTGATTGATTTGAGTGTTTTAAATAACTATCATATTCTTAGATAAAAGAAAACATCATTGTAATATATACTATAATGTTTTTTGTTTGTTTTTCATGGTTAAAATAATTTTATTCTGTTACTGCAAAAAGAATACAGTGTACAAAAAATACACTAAAAACATTAAAAAGAGTTTATGTATATCCTTTGACGCGTGCGGACGTGTCATCGGCGTGCTGAGTTGATAATATTGTGAATTATCAGTGTTTGTGCCTTAAGTGCAGGACTTCAATATACTTTGGACGTCTTCACACTTAGAGGAACTAAAACCACGGACCCTTCATAACATTCAACCGGAGTTTTATCTTCGGGAAATCCTTTGTCACCCAGGATTGGAGCTACGAAAATAAGGGTGTTTGTATAAAAGACAATTATTATTTATACAGCGTAGGAGATACACACTCCTTCGGATCTCCCTTTTTATTTTTCTTCTCTGTTGGAGGAGCACGCTCTTTTTATTTGAGCCCTTTAAATATTATTTAAACACCTTCTCCCTTTCTGTTTTTATTATTTGACCAAGATACATCGTTGATACTCTCCGGCTAATACTTTTAATTATGTCTGAGGAGCCTACAGACAAACCTCCGGATCAAAATACAAATGATTCTTCTAGTTCAGCTAAGAGAATGTATTCTAACGTTCTCAAAGGAGATAAACGCACTTTTAAGGGTGCAGATGTTCAAGTTAATTTGACAAGAGACTTCAAATGGGAGATCTTTGTCCTATTGATGGAAACAGAAGATGGAAAGGCTTACAAAGGAGAGTTTGTTAAGCATGTTAATATATACGATGTTGCAATGTTGTACGGATTTAAAGAGTTCGAGATTGCAGGGGCTAACCCAAGATTTGGAAATGGGCAAGCATGTATTTATACCAATTATCCAATTCATGTACGGAGCCGTATTGAGTTGTTAAAAAAGAGCCATAAAATTAAAGTGAAAAACGAAAACAACACTATTGATGAAGTCATCTTTCGTTTGAAAGAGATTGAAGGAATTACGGCTGTTAAGAAGAGGAGAATGAAGATAACTCTTGTAAATACTTTCAAAAGAGTGGATGAAACAAGAGTAGTCAATTTCATGAGACAATTTGGCGAAGTCATTGAACATTACCCTAAAAGAAACCCTGCGGATATAAGTGCCGAAGAAAAATATTCGAAATATAAATAAATATGGAGAGACAGTGACTATGTTGTCGATATTGTCGCAGATCCCTCTACATTACCACAAATTCTTCCTTTCCAGGGGAATTTAATAAAGCTGAAATTCCAGGGAGTGAGACTTCAATGTCAAAAATGTTTTAGTTTCGGGCATATGAAGCACCACTGCATGGATGTGCGAGTCAAAACTTTTCATTACGAAAAAGCACTCAAACAAACATTATTGGAGCGTAGTTCTTCTGAAGAACAACCAGATAGTCGAATAATATGCCCTAGTGGTAATGGTATTGAAATGTTGGATAAGAATGACCCTAAAACAAGCGATCCTGTCCCTATTACAAACTTAGAAAACGTAGCTCAGATTGAGAGCTCAGAAATAGAAGAAGTCTATGAAGATAATGAATCGGTTGGGAGACCTACTGATGAAATAGAATTGCGTGGTGCGGAGGAAACAATTAGTGATAATCAACAGATAATAGTAGCTTCAGAAGAAGGTGCGAGTGGAACTTTCACCAATCCAGATGACACAAATTCAACCCTTCCTTCCTCTAATTTAATGAGAGAGAAATGACTGCTTCGGAAAGTCCATGAGACCTCGCAAATCTCTTTTGGACTTAAATAAAATAATTAATGGGCGAACCCGATCAATGTCGGCAAGCAAAAGAAATAGGCCTGACACGGATTTTTCACCTAGAAAAGGGAAACAGGCAAAAGGCTCCGGGGTATCCTAAAATACATTTGTAAAAAATGCCCATTTTTTAAACAAGAGACAATTTTAACCACTGGATAAATCATTCTTCGATACAAGCATTTTAACTAAAAGCCATAATATATTTAGTTTTTAATCTAATTGCATATCCCTTTTAAATCTCATTTTTACATGAAGTATACACAAACTAAAATTACAGATTTTTTTCAAGACGAAGTTACTCCTGAGATACTCTTAAATATGGGATTAAAAAGAATCGTCTCTCTTAATACTAGAGGCGGCTTAGACAGAAGATCTAGACATGGGTTAATGAATCGTCTATTGGAAATGAAGCCTGACTTGATTTGCTTACAAGACATCAAAGCGCAAGTTGCATCTACGTGCAAATTGAACTGTACTTTATGTAAGCCAGGAATGTTTCGATGTTTTTTCACTGGATCGCACTCAAGAAGAGGAGTTTTAACCCTAATTTCGAGGAAGATTGGAAAAACTGTGCTAGTAAGAGAGCTTTCATCCATAAGTGAATGGCATAAAATTAGTATAACAATAAATGAAATCTCCATTAATGTAATAAACGTCTACGGCCCTAGTGAGAAATCTCCTACGTTTTTCCAGTCCATAATAAATGCCCAAGTAAACGATCAACTGCCATTTCTTCTCATAGGAGATCTGAATGTAGATCTTGATAGAAAACCATCAAGTTATCCTAACTTCAATTACCTTCAAAATCTGATACACAAATTTTGCTTGGTAGACTTGACCAAAAGATTTTGCCCGGAAGATAAAGTCTCCTGGAGGAGAGGAATCCAATCATCTCGAATCGACATGGCCCTTTGTTCACCGAGTTTGGTACCAATGTTCAAAACAGCCTCCTACAAGTCAGAGTCGTCATCGGACCACAAACTAATATGTTTAGATTTCATTGTCAAAGAAAAATTTCATCACCTAGAATACCAAATTGGATGTTCGAGGACGAAATCTTCAAGAAAAAATTGAGAGATAATTTGAAAATAGGATTTAGAAAATCGACAAATTCACAACATACTGCAGATAATTTTTTAAAGGCAATATTCGCCACAACTCATTTTTTAAATTTAAAAAACTCATCCAACAAAAAAGCTTTTAATATACAAGTCGAAAGAGTTTTAAACAGTAGTTCGGTTTTTGCTCGATCATTTCTGGCAGATTCTTTAAATTTCTTTAGAATTGCTGAAGTTGTCGAGGCAGAAAGGAGTGCAAAATATAATTTGGAAAGCTGTCCGTACACAAAAATCCAAAACCCAAAGATCGGTGATAAAATATCTGCCTCAGGAATTCAAAAGATCAATGATAATGGAACAGTGCTAACAAAGCCTCAGGACATTTTAAATTATTTCCACAAACGCTTCCAAGAGACGGTTAATCTTAATCTATATCAGTTTCCAAAAAAACTGAAAATTTTGCCTAAAGATAATAATTATTTATTCACCGGAGATAGAATATCAAACTACATCTCTAAGCATTACAGAGATGATAAAGCTTGCGGCCCGGATGGGATCACTGGGAAAATATTTACTCATTTCACTAAGGAAGCAGTGCCTTACCTACAGAAAATCGGAAGATTCATGGAAAAGCAAGGTAGACTTCCAAAATCAATCACTAAAGGAAGAATAGCTCTAATTCCCAAAAAAGGGGATGGTTCTGACTTTAGTCACTGGCGCCCGATAACGGTGCTCAATGAGTTTTATAGAATTCTATCAGGTGTCCTAGCCAAGCAAATGGCACCAATCCTCAATGAAAGAATCGGAGTTGAACAGAAAGGGTTTTTAAAAAGTCGTAAGATTTCTGATATATCCAGAAACATACAGTCTTCTATTGATTCAGTTCAGATGAGAGGAAAATATGGAGCTGTGATTGCAGTGGACTTCTCAAAGGCCTTTGATACCATTATACATAGTCAAGTTATGAGGGCAGTGAAAAAACTCCTCCCAAAGCAGTTTTTTAACCCGGTGAGAGCCTTGCTAAAAAACGGAGCATCCACGATTTCAATTAATGGCATTGAAAGTAAGCCTATAATCCTCAAAAGGAGCTGCCGACAGGGGTGCCCTTCAGCCCCCTTTTATTTATAGCTGCAGTCGAGGATCTCGTTAGAGGAATTAATAGAAAGTATGGAGGATTCGGCATCGACTTCGCTGGGTCTCGACATTTAATTGATCTCTATGCAGATGACGTTACCCTAACCCTTGAAGGTAATTCAGAGGCACAACTTATTGCAAGAATTAAAGTCCTTCTCAATTTTTTCGAGAAGTTTAAAAAAAGTCTGGGCTGGCTGTTAATAGAAAAAAGACAACTATTCTTCCTCTTGGTGCATGGAACCCTCAGGAAGGATTCAGTATCAATTCCATCCCAATTTCAAACTCAGTCGAGATTCTAGGGATTAAATGGGGTCGAAATGGATTTCATGAGAAAAACTGGTCTGAAGTTTCAACATTTATTGGCCATCGGATCTCTAAATGGAAGACCTTAAACTTGCAAAAAAGAGTACAAATGTACAACATGCAAGTTGTTCCATTAGTTATTTACAAAGCTTCTGCAAACCCTTTATTTGCAGAAAAGGCGGCGAAAGAAGAAGAACGATGGCTGAAAGGTTTGTTCTTTAATAATTACGTGGAGATCATGAAACGCCCGAAACGCTTTCTTGGAGGAGGGATTTCTCTACTCTCCAACATTTTGCCCAAAATTTATACGAAAATTTTTACGGACTTTTCAAGAAATCCAACAGTGGAATGGAGAAGGACTATTAAGGATGATCTCTACAATATGCTTATGATGTGCACTAACTTATCGAATAAATTAATTGATGATATTTCTCCAGTTTGGGGAGCAGCACATCGAATCATTTGGATGAGAGAACCCTCATATTTTAATGATTCAGTTATCGACATTTTAAGAAAAAACAGGAATAAAAAGTTCTTTTTCAATAATCTTAGCGATCCCTCAGTTTTAGAAGAAATAGCCATAACTGGCAATGTTTTATCTATTCATGATATAAGCTCCCAGTCCGTTTTTAATGATGGGAGATTCCGATTTCCCTTAGCGCGTTCATCAAAGAATTATCTTATGCCCATCCCGTGGCATATCAAGATGAATGAACCAAGTTATGAGGAAGAGATTGATCGACTTTGGAACATACACCGTGTTCGATTAGATCTCCCTTTCAAGTGGAAGAAAAGGATTGTTTCATCGTTACGAGGAATCTTCGACAATAGGAAGTTTACAGTTCAGTTACAAATTTCAACCGATTGCATAAAATTTTACAGGCCTTGCAAAGACTGTGGAAAATTGTACAACCACACGCTTCATGCGTTTGTGGACTGCCATGCAGTGTCAATTCTAAAATACTTCCTAAATATAAATCTGCCAGGCCTTGAAAGTGGAAATGAAGGCTATGTTAAAGGACTCATTTTATTTGGAGTTTCGAGCAACAAAATAAGTGCCTCACCCAAAACGAGGGCAATGGACTTTGCGTTATTGAACTGTAAAGCTCTTATAGCTCAAAAGCTAACTCTGTACCTACCAATAAAGGAAGAGGATCTGAGAACCATAATACTAGCTGCGTCAGCTAGATATTTAGCTCCATTTGTCAAAGTTCCTATGGCCGACTTCAAATCATGGTGCTACGCTGGAGAATTGGTGCGTTTTCTTCCGTCGACATCTTTGAATCAAAAAAATATTTAGATAAGATTTTAAAGAATTTTAGTAATTTCTTATAAATACCTTTATGATATGTGAATTGCTTGTTTTAGTATAAATGTTATTTTATTGATGATATATAATTCCTTCCCGGAGTATTAATTTTAAACTATAATGTTTATTCATGTAATTTCTCTTACGTAACTACTCCGGTTTATATTTATGTATGCTTTTCTGTTTGGATGTACATAATATATTTTAATAAAGAAAAAAAAAAAAAAAAAAAAAAACG
>CP045901.1:13608126-13626075 GCA_013387185.1 Caligus rogercresseyi
ATTAATTAACATCTATATTTTTACATATTTGCATCCTATTTTTTATATTGATTAGATTGAAATACATCAGTTCTAAAATAAATATGCGTTATAACATGATTATAATTATATTTCCGACCTAAGACCCATTTAGTATATAGTACCATGACAGAGTGTTAGTCATTTCTATCTAATAAATCATGATAATAAATAATGACTGCATTTAATTTTTTTTTTTTATTTAAAGTTGAGCGCAATGAATGAATATACTTTATCTAATAATTAAAATAAAATACCTTAAGAGAAGTTGCACAGTCGAAGAGTCTGCCGATTGATTTGCCACATTTAATTTTTTTGGGGGAATGTAGATTCCGGTGCTTGGCTGTTGCGTCCACAAAAGTTATGCGTCTCCCCCTTTTAAGACGTTAGTTCCAAGCTATTCTACAGGAGCCTGGTGACCATCTATTTCCAATGCTCCCACACTGCCCGATTTATTGTCAACTGCTTCGATCATGTTGTTAATAAGAGTGGTGAGTTCATTTCGACTCATCCAATTACTTATGGAACTTGGCTTCTGCTCTCTCCCGACTACTTTCCGCTTGTTCATAAATAGGTCGACCTGATACCATTCATAATCTCTGTTTGACTAAAATAAATAAAGTTTATGGACACATTTTTGTCAAAGCGGATGCCTAGCAGTACAAACCGAGGTATTTTTTGTTTGAATCGTAGTTTAAAGTTAAATCGGTCATTGAAAGCTTAAGTATAAAAATAATTTTTATACACTTTAGTTTGATATTTTTTAAAGACTTTATGCCGACTTAATTTTTATGTTTTTAATAAAATGATATGTTTGGAGCATGACATAGGTATTACTTTTTGGGAAAATTAAGAAAGACACCTCCACAGCATGCGTCTTTTAAGAATTTGTATTTTGTGAGTTTAAACCAAAAAAAATATATATTTAATTTAGTATTTTTAATTATTTCATTACATATAATTTCATATGCACATTCATTTAAAAGTTTTATAGCGTTGAAATTAGTCCATAGAATTTAAAATACTCTTGAGTAGGCCAATACTGACTTCCCTTCTCGCGAGTCGAACCACCGATATTGAGAGTCAAGAAGGTCTTCACTGATTTGGTTAACTCTTTCACTTAACCTTAAAAAATAAAGTACCGATATTTTATTGTAATCTTTTACATGAAGACTAAATGCAGTTATGAATACAGATTATTAGATTTTGAATAAGTGTTCATGGACATACCATTTTTTTCGAACCCAATGAGTTATTCCTCCTTGATCCGACACTATCTTTGTTCTGGAATTTAGCTATTGAAGAAGAAAATGATAACATTTGAATAGGAATAATTATGTTTCCATAAAAGTTCCTTTCTATAGAAGAGATAGTTCCCTTATAAAACGTTATGTATATATGTACATACACTAATTATACAAAATAGGGTTTTGCAATAACGCCTTATAATATCTCTCATTTGCTGAATAAATTGAATGCGCTTCATTTTTTCTTCATTGCTAATTTAAGCAAACTACCCGCCTATGCTAATTGCATATACTCGTATACCTTTATGTTTAAAAACAAACAGCAAATGCAAATAATTTAAATTTGCGTTAATTATTCAAGTCAAGTGTCATAATGTCTTATTAAAACTATTAGTCTTTAACTTTTGTGTGTATGCATATTTTGATTAATTGCACTAATATAATGCGCAGAAACTAATGTTGAATACCGCAACAATAGTTATATTAGGAAGAACATATATGGCTTAATTAAATAAGGGATCGAAATTGTACAATTACTTGTGTTTTGGATATATGTAAATCAGATAATGGTAAATCGTGGATAATGCTATTGACTGTAAAAGCTAGACGTCTAAGTCTTAAGCTTTAATTTATTTGTTATTGTTCAGGTTATGTGAAAAATAACGAGCGGACTTTTTCGTTAAATTTTCCCCCCAATTTCTTCATACTTGAAAAAACATATTATCCGCTGCATTATATTGAATGCCAAATGCTCCAAGTATAACATTTCTGAAAATAAGAAGTTGGATATATAATAATATTGAATGTAGTAAATAAAAAAGGATGATATTCAACCGCTTCCTTCATGTTTAAAGAGTGTATATAAGTTCTATTCATATGTCAGATTGATTTGTTAAAAAAGCTAGGACTTTTGATAAATTTAAATAAATATGAGTTGGTTAAAATATCCTTTAAAATATTTTAATACAATCTTAAAAAAATAACCATATTATTAGATTGTAGATAAAACAATAGTTTAACCGGATGAGGGCATTGGAACCGATTTAATGTTTCTCTTTCTCGTTATCGAAATAATACACATTTCCTTATTTTTTATACAGAATCAAATAGCTATGAGCCACTCAAAATGTAAAAACACTGGTCATTTTTTCCAACGCTATAGAAATGTCTTACCTTCATTTTTTTGCCTATATGGTTCGATAGAATTGTATCCGACAGGATATAAATAAACATTATTGCATTAAAAATGAGTCAATTGAATCTAGGATCTTATAAATGAGGTAGACCAAAAATGGCCATCCCCTCTATGGAGTATTCGAACCTGTGCCCCCAACATTGAGTGTTAAACATGCCTTAAAGCCAATCTTATCCATTGCAAATTGCAAAAAAAGCAAATTCATAAACATTTATTATTATTAACTGATTGTGTATCCATCCAATAATTTAAAAAAAATCGATAATAATAAGGAAAAATTAATGTTTTTGTATCAACATTGGTCTCACTCCTCTGATATACTATCTGAGGCTCTCAAATCAAAATAAACCTGAAAATGACACGCCTAAACACATTAGGCCCACTTACTTTTATTAGTAGTATTGCTTATGTAAAGGATGCTCATATTTATCATAGGGTTTTTATTGTTTTCATCATGTTTTTAATAACCCAGTTATAATCCAGTAGGTAGGCGCGTCTTTTGATCGTGGTCAATAAACTTATATATATGCAGGGCCCCGCGTTAAATTGAACATTTGTAGGCAAGTCATTTGAAGTCTCAAGGAAAATATTTTCATTTTTTCTTTGGCAAAATGTAACTTTTATGTAATATTAGCAAAACTGGTTTTCACTACCATGGTTATGAATTGGGGTGTGCAAATATGACGAATGCCATTAATGTCAGGGATTTTAAAGTCAATCTCCTGTTGTTATACTTTTGTGGTGCGCCAACCAAAAAGTAATTTATAAAGAAAAATATCTCAAAAATTAATCGATTCGGCCTCCTTTTATGGTATTTCGTTGTTCACATATATGTTTCAGATAAGTTGCATCTATGAGGATATGAATATGCATTAGAGGTCGACCGATATATTAGTTTGTCGATTATTCGACGCTGATAGTACATTTTTGAACCAATGGGCATCGGCCAATTTATTGCTGATAGTTACATTTGTTATTTTTTTTTAAAAAATCTGAGGACATATAATAAATGTCTATCCTCTGCTATGGTAAACAGCCAAATCAGCCATTACTTTGCAGTAATATTTTGGCAAAAATATTTCTAATGTTTCACCAATGCAGTTTAGGACGTTTTAGAAAAGAATATAGGATTTGTGAAAGACAGAGTTAAGACAACGATCTTCTTTCTCTCAGGCTAATTGAGACAGAGATTATATACAATCAACCCTATGTAAAACAAAAGGAGCAACTATAAATTGGTAGAAATCGATTCCTTTTGACATAGAAAGGCCTCGCCACTGTCTCAATTGTCAATATATCTTACAATTCATTTGGGTCCGGTTACAACTTGAATCACCATTTATTGTCCAGTCAATGTCCAAAACATAGACTGAACGAACGACTCTAACGTTCTGAACAAAAATAGAATTCTCTGGAATCCAGGCCCCCAAATGAAGTAAAACAGTCTTACTGCTATTAATTGAGAGACCCGATTTGATTTTTTTTTCGGAAAATGACAGGAGAACGTCAATTCTTTTAATGAGTTGTGTTTCAGTTCTGGCCTCTAACATCAGAGTGACTTCATCCGCATAGAGGTATATTTCATATCTCTGTCCAAATCCAAATCCAGCGTACTTCTTATCAAAAGCCATGGTTCAATGGTTAATTGCCAAAACAAACAGAAAATGACCTACAGCTTTTCCGAAATACGAGGCACTGTTGATACCATCCAATGATACAACAGAAGAGTCATTCAACAACACAGCCCTAATTGAATTAAAAATCGTTTTGGAAGGAGTCTTTTTAAGTAATCAAAATATTTTGATTACATTTCAGGGTTTTCCTATAATTAAAAATATTATATTTTCCTAAAATACATTCATTTAATGAAATAGACGAAAATAAGCTACTTTTCTTTTTAGAGACACGTAGTAGTCAAATAAAGTGCTGTTCCTTCAAACGCAGTAAACATGTAAAACTTAACGCTATTTTTGTTGCATGCAAAGTTGTTTTTTGGAACATAAAAAGTTTATAATTATATATATATATATTAGCCTGTCCCGTTTTAGGTCAATCGTTCCGATTTTTTGCTCCAAGCGATTTTCTGCTGCGTAGTGATGAAAAAATGAGATAGAGAAAGTTTCAGCCTTCAACGGCCATTTTTGTGACTGCACAAGCCACTCAAAGTTTCAAAAAGGCCGTTTTTGAGGTAAAAAATGACGATTTTCAAGTGGCTTGTGCTGTCTGAGTTTTAGTGATATCGAGTTAATTTTTCTTCTAAGGATTGCTTGAAGTCTCATCTTTCAAGAATTTTTTTGGAGCAATCAAGCAAATAAATATTTCTATGGTTTTTGGCCCGTTAAGTAGGCCTCTTTTTGTCCAAAAAAGGCATTTTTTGTTTTTTGCTCATATTTGCCCTACAAATTATCTTAGCAATTTTGTTATTTTATTAAAACGTAATTGTTTTATTATGATGTACGTTTTGTGCAATTTTCATAATGATCACAATGATATTGACGTTTTTATGAAAAATATTGTGTTTATTCTTATGAAATACTGTACATTTGTCGGAAGAAAATTGCTATTTATACTTTACAATATTATTATATTCTCATGGTATAAGTTTTGTTAATAAAATTTCTAACCTGTAGAATTTCATTTATATTTGTTTTTAAGACGTTTAAAATAACCACGTAAAATGTTAATACGTTTTCCACACCACCAAGCGCACCACCCTTTTGCCGAAAGAAATTCGCTATTTATACTTTACAATATTATTTTTATCATCATGGTATAAGATTTTTTTGCAAATTTTCCTAACCTTATAATCATATTTGTTTTTAAGATGAGTATAAAACCTAGCATGTAGCAAGTAAAATATTATACTCATTTTTATTTACTTTCAAATTATAAAAAGCTGGTTATCCAACTAATAGACAAGATCATAATAGATATAATGTGAATAGTTGAATCTAGTCTCACAAAAAAATGAAACATCGAAAAACAGAATGTAAAAGATCAATCGAGAAAAGTTTTCAGAAGATACACTTTCAAAAGTTTTATAAGTAGTTTAACAAAATACAGAGATTCTTATTGCTCATGGATGAAAAAGAACATACAGAAATAAGAGAGCGATATTTTATTTCTTGCCGATTAACGAGGCTCTAGCCCTTATATCATAGGCTAAATGGATAAGTTATACATGAATTTAGTGAATAGATTTTAACAAAACTATCAAAAAGTTAATAAGAACACGCCAACAAAATTATCATCGCCGATTGATTAAAGTTCTTCAAGTAATACTGAAGATTATTCGTCTGATTGGTCAGATATTTCTAAAACAGAAGAACCGCTTCTAAACCAAGAATGTAAATTGGGAGCTCAAACAGTGTAAGACACAGTTCAAATATGTCAATGTTCGAACACAGTCACAAATTTAAAACAACTGGAGACATACATCTTTTAAGAAATTCCCTCATGTAAACATTCAACCGGAGAATCCAAAGCCCACAAAATGAGAACTTGAATAATTTGATAATAATAAAAAATGATGGACTGGTATTTGAAACAACAGCCTTAAATACTGGGAGTGAAAGCGTAGTAAATGGTGGACTAAACATATTCCTCGAGCGACCCTTGCTACTTCTTGCTTGTAGACATTATGTATATGAGTGTCATATCAAAAATCGTCAAAGTTATACAGAATCAATACTGGCACTGAAAATGACCATTTTAAAAGAAAATATTCAGAATTTCAAAACATTAACATGATCCACAAGTAAACTTTTTAAAATTATGTTTAAATCTTCATTAGGATCAAGCAGCGGATAAAATATTAAAAGCTTTAAAAAAAATACTGACTGAAAATAAAATGCATAGAGGAGACTATAGAGAATTGGCAACCTAAGAATATTTTATGTATCCAAATTTAAAAACTTTACATACAACTCCCTGCACCAATACACCATACTCGGCTTATGTCGAAAGCAGTTAATTCCATAAAGTTGGAGATTCTTGGCCTTACAGAAAGAAGTAAGAGAATTTCCAAAAGAATTTCTTTATACAATTCCAGATGTTTTTTGACAGCACACTAAAGTACATCTTTACCAAAAGGAATATAGAAGCTGTTTGGGAAATGAAGCTTTATTAACACAGCAATTCATCTCTTTCCGAAAAATGTTTGAAGAGTATGTTTCACCAAACTTGGTATTTAAACGGAAGTATGATTCCTTTGACTCTTGCAGACGAAAGCTTACCGGATCAAAAAAGGTTGGACATTTCAAGTCGATTACTATAAGAAAAAACTATGGATACTTTTCAACCCGATATAACAAACAAAATTTAAGAAACAATTATTGTTAGTTAATCGTTAGCCAAGCTTATCGAAAATGGAAAAAGAAAATATTTAACTTGCATATGATGATTAAAGATGGAAAAATGAAATGGATGACATAGCACTGCTGCAATCTTATATCTCATCATATGGAATTAAAAATAAATAAATTAAGGAAAAAATTTAAAATAATCAATATGACTTTCAATTAAGTCACGGTATATGAATAAATTTCTAGGGGGACCATCCACACAAAAGGGTGGTACGCTGGGTGGTGTGGAAAACGTACTAACATTTTACGCGGTTATTTTAAACGTCTTAAAAACAAATATAAATATAATTCTAAGGTTAGAAATTTTATTAACAAAACTTATACCATGAGAATATAAATAATATTGTAAAGTATAAATAGCAATTTTCTTCCGACAAATGTACACTATTTCATAAGAATAAACACAATATTTTTCATAAAAACGTCAATATCATTGTGATCATTATGAAAATTGCACAAAACGTGCATCACAATAAAACAATTACGTTTTAATAACATAACAAAATTGCTAAGATATTTGTAGGAAAATACTAGCAAAAAACAAAAATACCTTGTTTGGACCAAAACAGGCCAACTTAACAGGCCAAAAACATAGAAATATTTATTTGCCTGATTGCTCCCAAAAAAAATTGAAAGATGAGACTTGAAGCAATCCTAAGAAAAAAAATTTAACTCGATATCACTAAAACTGAGACAGCTCAAGCCACTTGAAAATTGTCATTTTTGACCCCAAAAACGGCCTTTTTGAAACTTTGAGTGGCTTTTGCAGTCACAAAAATGGCCTTTGAAGGCTGAAACTTTCTCAATCTCCTTTCTTCATCACTACGCAGCAGAAAATCGCTTGGAGCAAAAATCGGAGCAATTGACCTAAAAACGGGACAGGCTAATATATATATATATCAGACCTGTTGATTTATCGTTCATTTGTTGACGAACGACAAGGAAAATTTTCCATCGTTCGTCGTTCGTTTATGGCGGCTAAAAAAGACAAAGAGATTTTTATTTCATGGGACAAATTTCCTTTCTGAAAAAACGTCATGACTTTTTTTCAGAAATTTATTTCTTAAAAAAACGTCGTCAATTTTTTTCAAATGGCGAACAACAAAAACGATGAACGACGAACGATAAATTTTGCGAACGACAAACGAACGACAATTTTTTGCGAACGTCAATAAGTCTGATATATATATATATATTTTGTTGTGGGCAGATACAAAAAAGGCCAATACTCATCAACCCGCCAACGTAAATATAATTGTAGAAATAATTAATTTAACTTAAGAAACACTATAATATAGTTGGCAGCAAACACATACGACTTCGTCCCCAAGACCCACTGGCCCCCTAGCTCCCCCGATTTGAATCCTATGGACTATTTTTTCTGGGGCTACCTTGAGCGACACACCAACCGACTGGCTCACAACACCAAGGCCGGCCTGATCAATTCCATAATGAAGCAGGCCAGGAAGTTGGACAGGGCCCTGGTGGCCAAGGCCTCCTCCTCCTTCCGCGCAAGGATCCAGCGCGTCATCGACGCAGAAGGCGGGTGGATTGAATAAACAGAATCTACACATCTGTACAAGCATTTTCATGTCTAAATAAATAAAATTTAACATAAATTAACGATTTATGTATACTTTAAGTTGAGAGAAGAAAAACGCCAGATTTGATCTTACCACCCTCCATTTTTCTACGATCATTTAGTTTCTTATGACGCACTTTCGCAGGGGAAATTTTGATATCTTAGTATTAGGTTTCTACAATACCCCTTACACATATATATATATATATATATATATATATATATATATATATATATATATAAATATATGTAAGGGGGTATTGTAGAAACCTAATACTAAGATATCAAAATTTTCCCCCTGCGAAAGTTGCGTCATAAGAAACTAAATGATCGTAGAAAAATGGATTTGGTTTGACCACTCCCCAAATTGCGTTCAAAGGTTTCGTATGAATCAAAAACTTTTTTGTTATTACTTATTTTGAAAAAAATTACTTTTACAAATTAAGCAATATCCATTTATTAGTTTTTTATTTTTCGCAAATTTTTCAAGTAGTATTAGTGCTAATAAATGAACTAATATATATATGGTATATAAAATATTTCAAAACAAAATGGATTAAAAATGGCTCTTCTTAGTTACTGACCCGGTTATTGTTCTTTCGTTCTTTTATTCTATCTTTTTTTTTTGCACTATAGCATTATAAACTAGTCTATTTTTTCCTTTATGGTCGATAGAATTGTATCCAACAGGATATAAATAAGTATTATAACATTAAAATAGTCTATGAACCTGGGATCTGAGGAGACCAAAAATGACCATCCCCTCTCGAGATTCGAACCTGCACCCCCAACATATATGTATATATATATATATGCTCGATAAAATTGCATCCGCACGTATATAAATAAGCATTATAGCACTAAAATTAGTCTATCGAACCTAGGATCTGAGGTAGACCAAAAATGACCATCCCCTCTCCGTATTCGAACCTGCTCCCCCAACATTGAGAGTTCAACACGCCTTAACGCACACGGCTATTTATTCATCTTTTTTACATCCAGTTTAATATAGGCCAGTGAATCATCCTCTTCAATGAAAAATAAGATCCTAAGTGTGACAGACGAATTATATCCTTTAAAGCCAATTCAAATATTCACAAATGCCACTCAATAATCTAAGCGGACCCAAGATGTTTCATTACTTGAATGCCACACTTGTCCTTTTATTCATGCAAGCTTTACAATTTATTACCCCAAAACCTCTAACAAAAAAAACCAACCAACCACAAGAAGTGGTGAATAAGAAAAAATAATGGATCTAACTACAACATATTTTATTTTATTATTATTGTTGTTGTAATACTCCCATTACAGGCCCCTAATGGGTTATTCCCTGGTTCTGCTTCCATCATTTTTATGAGGATGATATTATTGTTCTTATTATATTATGCGAGTTAATAAGAAAGAAGAAGAAGAAAAATATAATAAAAAACACTACATCCCTTAATTAATTTAAAAATCCATATGTTTTAACGAGTTTCATCGTCTTATGTTAGGTATATGTGAAAGAGGGGGTTGAATTAAAGGGGGGAGGGAGAGAGGGAGTCGTCATAGTCAATAAAACCCTTTTTCTTGTTGTTTTTGTTAATAAAAAAAGAAAAGAAACAAAAGGGCCATAATTATTTGCATAGACACTTTGCATAGGTATAATAATAATAATAATGCTCATAACGAGAAGCCGCATGCAAAATGAAATCACGATGAAGGAGCCCTTTGGAATTGGTATTTGGCATTAAGAGAGGTAGGAGGATAATTAAATACTGGTGCATAAAGATGCCAGGGTTTGCTTGGAGTGTTGAGGAGGGATGATAATAAAAAGTGTCAAAATTAGGCCGCAATTAGCTTAACTATATTGTCACATGCATATTAAGGATTCAAAGTTCCGTCTTTGACAGGTAGTCAGTATCAATATCCATGTAAACTAATTGTTTGAATATCATGTTGGGACGGTGCATTTCGTTGTCGTTTCGGTATTTGCTGTTAATAATATATAACTTAACTATATTGTCACATGCATACTTACATACTCTTTATCATAGTTCCGTCTGTGACATTCAGTCATACAATATTTGGAGATCAATGTGAATCAATGGGTTGGATATTATGTGTGGGACGCCCCTTTTCGTTTCGTTATTAGCTGGTAATAAACTATATATAAGTAATCTTTATAATAAATTTGCATAAAAGTAGGTTTTCAAAAAAGATACTTCATCTGAGAATTTTTCCAATTTTTTCTGTCTGCCACTTTGTACATTCAGAATCCTTTTCGGGGACAGGTGACAATAGCGTGGATATGGATTTTTCTCGTATTTCTCAATGTAAATCGAAGTGTCAACCTTCCCATCTGGTAGAAACTTGGTGCAATGTCTTTACGATTGAATACTTATTACTAAAAATCTTTTAATAAAAGTAAGGCTGATTCTGTAACTAAATAATACGTAGCCTCACATTCTCACGCGAGGTAACAAGTCATTGTTAAACAAAATAGTATTTTTCGTCAAAAAATTAAAATCAAATATATTTTCGTAAATAAAATTTACGATAAATAATAAAAATAATGATTATACTCGTCTTTAACAATTTGTAGTGTATGGCAATAGAAAAATAAATATATATTATCATTATATAGTTTTCGTAAGTATTATGATAAATATTGAGTTTCTTTTTTAATATTAAAAATATGGTTATATAAATTATTGTATATATTTGATTATACCAAATTTGTTATACTTATATTTAAAAATATATAGTAAATAAATAATGTTGCATTTGTTTGTACGGCTTTTGCATACAAATTAGGGTGGGAGCTTATTGAAAAAGGACGTTTACCCCTGTTTGGCTACCCTAGCCAAATACGTGGCTAGCAATGCTCAATTCTCTCTTGAATGCATCCATTCAATTTGTCAAATGACGTACAGCGATCTACCATTCTCCTCATTTTTTTTTCATTTCTTGTCATCTTTTAAGTCATCATGGCAAAATTACCAAAGAGAAAAGTCATTGTTCTGATTGACAGGCCTTTGCATATTTCCCATCAATAGAGGGAATTGGCAACGTTCATTGTCACCCAATGAAGGTGCTGAAGGAACTTTTGAGAAGTGCACTTTCTTTGAGCAGCACTGACTTGCTAGATAGATAATGGAAGGTAGTATTCCATTATATTTCTCATTGTTGCTATTCTGGATGAACAAAAACAAAATGATATATCACGGATTCATGTTGATACACAATGACAGGGAGGTTCAAAAAGGGGAAAATGGTAAAAATATTTATATGAAATATATATATATCTTATGATTTTTTTTATAGCTTTGTATGTTGTATTCTAAAAGTGTAAGGAAACGTGTTAGTTCAGTGAACTGTTTTTTGCCCTCAATGTTGTCGATTTCTCCAAAAAAGAGAAAACAACCTTGATCAACCTTTTTATAAAATATCCAAGATTTGACTAAATAAATGCTATAATCTTAGTAAGTTCCACACTGATGTATTCAATCCAGCCGAATTTGTAAAACATAGTGACAAATGATTCTACCAATACAAGAAACAGCAAACTAATCAAGAGCATCCACTAACGTCAACCATACATATGATCTTTAATATAATTAAGTAAGGTTTTAGGGGACACACATGGTAAATGACATATATATATAATATTCATGGCATTTCATAAAATATTACACTTTTTTTGATTTGGTCATCGCATTATATATATATATATATATATATATATATATATATATATATTCATGGCGTTTCATAAATTTTAAAACTTTTTCTGATTAGGTCATGGAATATGACATATTATATCATGAGTATAATTAAATAACCTTGTGTAAATTTATAATTAAGCATTATACTTGTTTAAAGTTATTTATCTCTTTTTATTTATCGGAATGCCTGAAGTATCAAATATAATTATTCAGAAATATTCAATGGTTATTATACATAGAATAAATATATTAAGAGCTTAATTTAAATATTTTACCACCACTCATAGAAAAGTTACAAGTATTAGCCTTGAACTAATTATGAAATATTTAGGATCAAATTTCTTCATAAAAATGTTTGGCCCATGTTGCGATTTGACATCGTTTTTAAATAACTTAAATCTTTAATGAAATGAATGCATTTCTAATAAGACTGCGGGCGTCATTCGTTTGTAATAACCCAGTAATAAAAACCTTTGGACGGCCCTGTAAGTCGAAGAGACTTCTTTTATGTTTTGCAGTTGTGTTGTTTGAAACATGATCCATGCATGGGTTAAAGAAAGAAACTCAAATGAAGGGCGTGCAAGTTTGTAATGTTTATATTAAAGTATTGCAAATCTATGAAGCTCTGTTTCCTGGAGGTAGACTCATATTTACTCATTGCCTACCGCTCGTCAAGGTATCACATAACAAAAGTATAATAAGGATTTATGCAAATAATCATGATTGTGGTGATTTGAACTGAGTCATTGATGAAATATCATGCACGTGAAATGATATTCTTTTAATTAAGCAACTGCAAGACTCACTATTTAGACGTTAGAGAAACGTTTCCCCCGTTCCCATTGTTAATGACTCGTTATGATATGAAGGAATTCAACTGTAATACATTTCCTATTTTCTGCTAAAAGTTTTTGATTCATTATATAATCCAAATTGTCACCATGATATAAAGTTGTTATGAAATATACCACATATTTTTTGTGTTTATCTTCAAACCTTTCTATTAGAGGTATTAAAAAGTTTCTAAGAATTCAATACAAGGAAAAGACGTTTCATAAAGTAAATCAGTTAATTATAAGTGTATCAAAGCAAAATAATTAAGATAAATATATTTTGTGTATCGTCATATTAAACTTTTTTTAAATAGCTGAAAATCCGGTATCTTTTTATAAAGACTTATATTTTATGGGTCCCGTTCTACTTTTGTACACTCTTTCAATGTTTTAGGGACACGGTATATACTACGGTAACTTTTCCTGACAGAACGGGTTGAAAAGGAAATAGAGAAAGAAAGAGGGAGATTTAGAAAGATAGAAGTATAATATATATATATATATATAAGACAAACAAAAAAAAGTACGACAAACGCCTACGTAGTCGAAGAAACTTAAGGCCCATCATGATTGGTGCTTCTACTAGCCACGCTGTTCTCTTTGTCAAAATTCCGGATTAGGAGCCTACGTGAAAATGGGCTGGTAACATAATAAATATGTGTGAGCACGATCAAAATATTACATGAAAAATCTAAAATGATTTTTAAAGACATTGCAAGTTTGTATACAAATGTAATAAATGATACGTCCTTTTGTTAAGGTATTCTTCAGGGAAGTAAATGTGACCTAAAATGTTATTAAGGTATTTTGCAACTGCCCTGAATATGTAGTTTTTTCGGTTTCATATATTATTTTTAGTGTATTTTATTTTTAGACTGTATAAACTTCTTTCAAACTAACGAAAAGAATATATATGTTCCTTTAGTCAAACCGGAGATAAAGAGAATTATTCTCACTTATTAGACATTAAATTATTTATCTCCCTTAGAATGACTTTTTAGCGAGTCCTCCTCCCAATATTATTATTATCATGATATTATTGCAAAGGGACCTCCTATCAAATGTCCTCGGAAAATATTTGCCTTCAATGTATAAATCATGATAAATTTAACCCCAAAATGCACATACCTCTATTAAAAGGCCACATGATTATCAAATATCTATACATCATCTTTTTTTCTTTTCTTTGTGCATCATGTGAGGCAGTAGCTAGCTGGCTAAGCTAGCGAATGACTGAGTGATCTCGCATCTACATACATAGAGCAACAACTTCAACATAATAACAGATAGTCGACCAGTGTGCTAGTAGAAGCACAACAAAAAATGATTTGATTTTTCTCTCTTGTTTTCGATATGTGTGAAGAAAAATATATATGAGGATGCATCTTAAGAGAGATAAACGGACCTGAGACTATGATAAAGGGTTTTTAAGACATCGTTCACGGACGTTTTGTTGAAAGAATAATAGAGTAATATTGTATACCTGACATACCAAAAGCATCTGTTTATAACATAGAGATATAAAGACAAGGAGAGCTTATTGAGAATTCAGAGGAATACGTTTTTAGGAGCAATATAAACAATCTTTCTATCTCTATAATCAGCTTACGATGACGTAGTTACAAATTACTTTGTTTATTTTGGGCAAAGAAATACAGCTGAACAATGTTTCTCTGCTATTGAAGCTCTCTATATTTACATCTCTATGTTTTATAAGCGATGTATGAGTTGACTATGTCAATGCATTATTTTTTAAAAGCATGACCACACTGATTTAACAGTGTAATTCTGATGGAGTTTTTTTTTGTCCTAGAGAAAAAAAAATAATATTATCCCTTTACACGCGGCTCTGTGAATTATTATCTGATTTTCTTAAAATTTGAAAATATACATCTTTTTACATTATTTGAATGTACCCCAAACATAATTTAGCTGACTGAATTCCAAGTTATGTTTTTGGTATGTGTCCAAAATGGAACGTTGGCACTTCTAGTACTACAATTTTGTACATTTTTTATCATTATTATATCCTTCATGAATATTCCTTTCAACATTTTTCATCAACAATTGAACTTTTAAATGTTGTAATATAGAGGACTATATGGCTTATACATTCTTTTTAATACACTTTGTACAATTGAATTATAGTATTTTTCTGATATATACCACATCTTTTTTGGGAACATGATTACAATTTTTATTTATTCTATGAAGTCTTATATCTCTGCGGGCTGAGAAGTACATCTTCCAAGAGGCGCTGGATCATTTTGATGTAAAATGAAAGTCCTTGCAATATTCCTCCTAACTTATAGATGGTTCATTTTATCCTTTTGGTTGGCCAACGACTAACACCTAAATTCTCCCATAACCGACAAATTAAGTGCAAGAATAAAAATATTCCACCACCGCTTTTTGAACAGATACGGAGTCTATAGGATGATAATAGATGGTCTCAAAAATTTAACCCACCAATTTCAGAATTATACTCTAATTGTCTTCCTGGTTTAGTATTTCCCGGATTATATATCGAAATTCTAGGATATCCATCGGAGCTAAAATCATCCAAATCTTATAGCCTAATCTAATTGACTTGTTCCTTGCAACTAGTATATATGATATGGGACCATGGATTATCCACGCTAAGTTTTCGTGAACCAACTAAACTGGAGATATTTTTCTTTAAGTATGTTGTATAATAGTAAGATTTCATAACTTTGGATATGTCTAATTGGGAGTTGTCACACAATTGTCAACATCTCCAGTTATTTCCACCAAGAATGAAGTCATGATGTATATATTCGTCGTCATTTTCTTCGTTACTAGGTATATCCCGCCCACTATTCATTGGAAATAGAACCACAATCTCGCTTTCCTTACTTTTGATGTCTTCGATCTTCTCTAAAGCACAACTGAGGAAGTCATGGGGGATATTTTGATAAATTCCCCTAAATCATTTTTGTCATACCTCTGTCCTCCATTATAAAAATAATTATAACACACTGTATTATCCTACAATAATTACAATATTACAAAACATTTGTCTTTTATAGTTGATACTTATATGAACGTAAACCGAAATTAAATCAAAAAATAATTATGCACAAAAAACGTAGAACATGAAAATTAGTACCAATATGCTCCAACGTTCTCCTCTTGGGAACATCATTTGAATGTCGTTTTCAGTTTACAAGAATAATAATATTATTTTAAAAAAATTGTTCAATGCAAATTTTTAGTATATTTGCTGATCAAAATAGTTATCAAATAACAAGAATAATACCAGTTTTTACAACTATTTTTCTTATTGTTTAAAAATAAATTAAAAACATAATAAACTCAGCTTTTCAAAGCCCTCCAACAAGTATTAAAATTGTGATTCTCGTTGCACCAAGTATAATCTTTGTATGGTTTGTTCATAAAAAAGTAAAAGATAGTAAAATATATACAAAATTTATATTCTTAATTTTCCACATATCATCCGCATAGTGGAGGCAGCACAGACAAATATATCTTCTTTAGATACTGAGGTCAAGGCCACTTTTTCTTAAGCATTTTTCTGATGGTCAGTATTTGCTTCACACCTTCTCCCCAGAATGGATCATCCCAAAATTCATTGTGTACAATATGAGGAGAAGAGTTACCTCAAAACATGTCAGTGAAGAAGTCCTGAAACATTTTCTTGTGTGGAAAGAAGCACCATCTTTTGGAATACAATAGGAGTGCTTGGGTATTCCCATTGTACCAGAGGATAACTTCCTTTCGAAGAAGATGAAGGTACACGGCCTGATCGACCATGAACGAGGGTGGATCATGCCTTCTAAAAGCCTTCCTCAGCACCAAAGGGATATCTTCCTCGATCTTAATCAAAGTCGGTTATTTCGGCCATTGTGGGTAGCCTTGATGGTGAAAATATTCCCATCGGTTTGAAGAACTAGCAGCAACCTGTCTGACTGAGCCACTGAATATACCTCCCGCGGACCAAATGATTTTTCTTCGTGGCTTCAGACAAAAGCCTCTTCTTTTAAAGGAACATCCCCATATTCTTCCTTTCTGGTATCCAAATACTACTGTTGCTCAAACCTGGATTCGTTCATTGTTTACTCCGATCCTTTCTTTAAGAGGCAAAGTCCTCACAGCCTTTTTTACCATGAACCTTCTTTATAGTATTTCTTTGAACTCTTTGTATGCATTGATGGTCCTGAAGACCGTTACCCTACTCACAGTACCGTTGAAATCTTGAAGATTGTGGCCATAGATTTTCCCAAAGAAATATGGGGAAAATCAGGTCAAGTTTTTTTGTTCAAATTCCATTTACTACTTTAAACAGAATACTCTGAAAATGTTTTTAAGGGTTTCAGCTTACAGGACTATCAACAAATCCACATGATAAAAGGAGGAAAATTTAAGAAATGCACTACAGGGCAGATCGAAATAGTTTCAAAAAATATGGAACGACATTGAACGGATTTAGGAATGCATCGTTTTTCTGTTTATTGATACAATTATACAAAACTACAACTTATTATGTTGTTTAGTACGTATTTAATTTAATTTGTGTTACTTAAGTGTACTTTTATATTATACTGACTTTTTAGATAATAAAATAAAAGTATTTTAACCACAACAGAACAACAGGAGCTTGGATAAAAATATTTTTTACCCCATGATACATGTTTTAGTTCAGTGAAGTGTGAAGCATGTTTAAAGGTTAAACAAAACAGCATTATTTTAATACATTTTGTTGTACTTAAAATGACTAGTTTCAAAACAAACCCACAAGGGAAATCAGTTATTAAGATACGTTTATCAGATATTTTAATCACAAATACTTTGTGAGTAGATGAGGTTCAAACTTATTTTTGATATTTTAATGATATAATGCTTATTTATATCTGTCAGATGCAATTCTATCAAACCATATAGTCAAAAAAATATTTTTGATAACATAGAAAAAAATATTCCGATAATATTTTTCAATATACATTAATAGCTTAAAAATA
>CP045901.1:13626175-13650740 GCA_013387185.1 Caligus rogercresseyi
GTAATGAAGACCCAATGACGGACTTTGTAAGGAACTGATTTTTACATGAAAATCATATGCGATGACGTCACTAAAATGATTGTTCGGTTATTTTCCATTCCAGACTATTGTCAAGTTGGAAATCCCGGGCAGCGCCGCGGTAACATTTATCAGTATATATATATATATATATATAAACACTTAAGCACATAACACACACACACCTTATTAAAAACACAAGCAAGGATGACAATTATGATGAATGGCAGGCATTAGAGGCGAACATAACCTCTAAACATTAAAAACCGACATAGATTGAAATAGAACTATAAAAAACGTTAAAATTAAGAGCAAAATCTTCAGAGTCGAAGGATCACAAAACATATTGTCATTATTCTGATATAAATATCCAAAGTAGTATCAGAATAAAATAAAGCTTTGAAGGGAGGATGAAAAAGGAAAACATAATTTCATCTGAGGGTTGGTTAAAGGTTGTGCTCATATGTATCTGGATCCAGGCTGTTTTTTGTGCCTATGGGCCGACAAAAAATGTATGGGAACGAATATTATAAAATATATATATATATATATATAGGGTATATCATAAGCCATCTCACCCTTTTTATAACCGTGTGCTTTTCATCAATATATTTATGTAGAAAAAAAGTTTAGTTCATATGTTAAGAGCTTTTTTTAAACTTTATTTATTCAGAGAAAGTACACATAATATAATGTATAAATAAATATTGTAATTTAAATTAGTTCCCTAATATAAAAGTATTTAAACAATATTAAAAGAAAACTCAATAAAGAAGACATATCACTAATTATAAAAAGATATTATTTAAAAATTTAGTTCAATTAAGTAAGAGTAACAAAATAAGGTATAATAAAATATTATACAAAAAAAATCACTTTCATAGCAGGGGTAGTACACTATAATCTAAAAAATATTATTTTTTGAACTTTTGTTAATACTTTATTTAGTGTTAAAAGAATAATATATTGTTTTGAACAGGAAGAATAAAATCTGACTAAGTCACCTGTATATACCCAAGAAGAACAATTTACATCAAGGATCTTAATAGATAAGACTGAGTACCTAGCTGCAGTGGAGATCAAAATGGATTTAATGTCATGCTTAAATATTGAATCGGTGTTAGCTAGACTTTGTGAAATATAATTTCAAAAGCTTAGAAGAGACATGTCCAAGGCACGCGTTTTTGCAGGACTTTTATGGCTAGTATTCAGGCCAATACACGGTACATTAACGTTAAGGTCATATTTGCTCATATGACCAAATCTTCTAAAAATAATGATTATATTTTAGAATTGTCGAGTTAATACTAAATATTAATTGACCATTTTTTAAATATAAAACCAAAACGATTATCAATAAAATATGATGAGAAGTTCTATATGAGTTATAAAGACACACAAAAGGGGATATAAATATAGAATGATGGGGGAACTATGTACCAATAATATACGAGAACAACTTTTCTTTTTTTCATAATTTGCTACTTGCTATGTATAAAGTAGAATATTGTTATGAACATCGAAGTTTTTATTTCTGGTGTTGGTCATTATGTAAAATTTATACGTCCAATGGATAACTTAGAAACATCAATTTTAGGATATTTCTACAATTCTTCAAATCATAAAAGTGCACTTATAATTTGCACAATTATTCTTAAATCGTTAAAACGATTTTTGTAATTCCTGTTCGAAATTTTAGTACACATGATCTAAATATCTCTTGTATTCAACTTATTCCCTTGCTATCGACTGATGCGACAAACAATTCTCTTATTTGGTAAAAAAGGAATATTTTGATGTATGTTTTAGATTGTGAATTATTCAATTGTTTCCGTTTTTATTCAACCCCTCTTTCTATATTAAAATATCTGGATTTTATTTTATTTTTTTTAACTCTGGGTCCGTTTAAAAAAACTTCGATATTTTTAACAACCTTGGTCAGTGTTCATCTTCTTCTACAGCTAGTTCAACTAAACTATGTATGGAAGTATTCTTATATGAAACCAGTGGCATAACTTTGAATTGTAAAGATCAATTCTTTTTTTGCAGATAAAGATTTCGTCACAGTTTCATTTAACCATAAGTTTTTTTAAAATTTAAATGGGCTCAATTAAGTTCGGACACTCGAAAACTTTACCCACTCCATGCTGAGAATATTGACAGATTTGACAATTTTGATCTTATGGATTTCACAATTTTGATCTGGATTCTAAGACTTTAGAGGAAGTGTATTTGTGTTGCTTCTATTAATTGCAAAACTCGATTTGCTTTCAAAAAAATTTAAAGGACTATAGAATGCCAATCCTTTTTATGATCTGTGCTTCCGATTTGGCTTCCAACAAAAGATTGTTGTCATCCTCATAAAGGTCATGACATGTCTCTGCCCACTGAAAGAGACCCCAAAACCCTATGAATGTATTCTTCAGCATCCTAAATATCTCATTAATAGATGAAACAAAGAGAAAAGGTGCTACCGGGCATACTTGTCCACAGCTTTTTGTCAGAAGAGACTATTGATTACATTCAAGGATATCATAGAAGATCCATTATGCAACACTGCTCTGATTGAGTTAAAAAATCATTTTAGAAGAAGTCACTTATTAGATTTAAAAATGTGGTCATGCTGTACTGAGTCGAAAGCTTTGTAGAAATCAAAAACAATAAAGTACAAAACTAACTACACCTTTCAACAGATTCCATTGCAGATTTTTTTAAAGCAATACAAAAAGTCAAATATATTTATCGAATAAAAGTGAAGTCTATGATTTGTGTAGTAACTGCTTAGTTGTATCAAATATAGATGCATGATAAGAAGCTTACGTTACAATGCCTATTCGTTGAAACTGATCGTATCCAATTTCCATGTTTGTAAATCTACTTTTTTGTAATAAACGAGTCGTCATTTGATTAAAAAAGTATAAACATTATATTTTCAAACATGCCAAACTTATGCATGTGATAAATACACGCACCAATACAATGCCATATCTTAAGAATACGCTTAGTTCTTTATCCTTTATTTTTTAAATTTATTGAGAGCTCTCGAAAAGTATTATTTTAAGCTATTAATGTATATTGAAAAATATTATCGGAATATTTTTTTCTATGTTATCAAAAATATTTTTTTGACTATATGGTTTGATAGAATTGCATCTGACAGGATATAAATAAGCATTATATCATTAAAATATCAAAAATAAGTTTGAACCTCATCTACTCACAAAGTATTTGTGATATAAAATATCTGATAAACGTATCTTAATAACTGATTTCCCTTGTGGGTTTGTTTTGAAACTAGTCATTTTAAGTACAACAAAATGTATTAAAATAATGCTGGTTTTGTTTAACCTTTAAACATGCTTCACTTCACTGGAACTAAAACATGTATCATGGGGTAAAAAATATTTTTATCCAAGCTCCTGTTGTTCTGTTGTGGTTAAAATACTTTTATTTTATTATCTAAAAAGTCAGTATAATATAAAAGTACACTTAAGTAACACAAATTAAATTAAATACGTACTAAACAACATAATAAGTTGTAGTTTTGTATAATTTGTAATCAATATAAAAAGACGATGCATTCCTTAAATCCGTTCAATGTCGTTCCATATTTTTTGAAACTATTTCGATCTGCCCTGTACGTGCATTTCTTAAATTTTCCTCCTTTTATCATGTGGATTTGTTGATAGTCCTGTAAGCTGAACCCCTTAAAAACATTTTCAGAGTGTTCTGTTTAAAGTAGTAAATGGAATTTGAACAAAAAAACTTGACCTGATTTTCCCCATATTTCTTTGTGGAAAATCTATGGCCACAATCTTCAAGATTTTCAACGGTACTGTGAGTAGGGTAACGGTCTTCAGGACCATCAATGCATACAAAGAGTTCAAAGAAATACTATAAAGAAGGTTCATGGTAAAAAAAGGCTGTGAGGACTTTGCCTCTTAAAGAAAGGATCAGGAGTAAACAATGAACGAATCCAGGTTTGAGCAACAGTAGTATTTGGATACCAGAAAGGAAGAATATGGGGATGTTCCTTTAAAAGAAGAGGCTTTTGTCTGAAGCCACGAAGAAAAATCATTTGGTCCGCGGGAGGTATATTCAGTGGCTCAGTCAAGACAGGTTGCTGCTAGTTCTTCAAACCGATGGGAATATTTTCACCATCAAGGCTACCCACAATGGCCGAAATAACCGGACTTTGATTAAGATCGAGGAAGATATCCCTTTGGTGCTGAGGAAGGCTTTTAGAAGGCATGATCCACCCTCGTTCATGGTCGATCAGGCCGTGTACCTTCATCTTCTTCGAAAGGAAGTTATCCTCTGGGTACAATGGGAATACCCAAGCACTCCTATTGTATTCCAAAAGATGGTGCTTCTTCCACACAAGAAAATTGTTTCAGGACTTCTTCACTGACATGTTTTGAGGTAACTCTTCTCCTCATATTTGTACACAATGAATTTTGGGATGAGTCCATTCTGGGGAGAAGGTGTGAAGCAACTACTGACCATCAGAAGAAATGCTTAAGAAAAAGTGGCCTTGACCTCAGTATCTAAAGAAGATATATTTGTCTGTGCTGCCTCCACTATGCGGATGATATGTGGAAAATTAAGAATATAAATTTTGTATATATTTTACTATCTTTTACTTTTTTATGAACAAACCAATACAAAGATTATACTTGGTGCAACGAGAATCACAATTTTAATACTTGTTGGAGGGCTTTGAAAAGCTGAGTTTATTATGTTTTTAATTTATTTTTAAACAATAAGAAAAATAGTTGTAAAACTGGTATATTCTTGTTATTTGATAACTATTTTGATCAGCAAATATACTAAAAATTTGCATTGAACAATTTTTTTAAATAATATTATTATTCTTGTAAACTGAAAACGACATTCAAATGATGTTCCCAAGAGGAGAACGTTGGAGCATATTGGTACTAATTTTCATGTTCTACGTTTTTTGTGCATAATTATTTTTTGATTTAATTTCGGTTTACGTTCATATAAGTATCAACTATAAAAGACAAATGTTTGTGTAATATTGTAATTATTGTAGGATAATACAGTGTGTTATAATTATTTTTATAATGGAGGACAGAGGTATGACAAAAATGATTTAGGGAATTTATCAAAATATCCCCCATGACTTCCTCAGTTGTGCTTTAGAGAAGATCGAAGACATCAAAAGTAAGGAAAGCGAGATTGTGGTTCTATTTCCAATGAATAGTGGGCGGGATATACCTAGTAACGAAGAAAATGACGACGAATATATACATCATGACTTCATTCTTGGTGGAAATAACTGGAGATGTTGACAATTGTGTGACAACTCCCAATTAGACATATCCAAAGTTATGAAATCTTACTCTTATACAACATACTTAAAGAAAAATATCTCCAGTTTAGTGGGTTCACGAAAACTTAGCGTGGATAATCCATGGTCCCATATCATATATAACTAGTTGCAAGGAACAAGTCAATTAGATTAGGCTATAAGATTTGGATGATTTTAGCTCCGATGGATATCCTAGAATTTCGATATATAATCCGGGAAATACTAAACCAGGAAGACAATTAGAGTGTATAATTCTGAAATTGGTGGGTTAAATTTTTGAGACCATCTATTATCATCCTATAGACTCCGTATCTGTTCAAAAAGCGGTGGTGGAATATTTTTATTCTTGCACTTAATTTGTCGGTTATGGGAGAATTTAGGTGTTAGTCGTTGGCCAACCAAAAGGATAAAATGAACCATCTATAAGTTAGGAGGAATATTGCAAGGACTTTCATTTTACGTCAAAATGATCCAGCGCCTCTTGGAAGATGTACTTCTCAGCCCGCCAGAGATATAAGGCTTCATAGAATAAATAAAAATTTGTAATCATGTTCCCAAAAAAGATGTGGTATATATCAGAAAAATACTATAATTCAATTGTACAAAGTGTATTAAAAAGAATGTATAAGCCATATAGTCCTCTATATTACAACATTTAAAAGTTCAATTGTTGATGAAAATGTTGAAAGGAATATTCATGAAGGATATAAATAATGATAAAAAATGTACAAAATTGTAGTACTAGAAGTGCCAACGTTCCATTTTGGACACATACCAAAAACATAACTTGGAATTCAGTCAGCTAAATTATGTTTGGGGTACATTCAAATAATGTAAAAAGATGATTATATTTCAAATTTTAAGAAAATCAGATAATAATTCACAGAGCCGCGTGTAAAGGGATAATATTATTTTTTTACTCTAGGACAAAAAAAACTCCATCAGGAATTACACTGTTAAATCAGTGTGGTCATGCTTTTTAAAAATAATGCATTGACATAGTCAACTCATACATCGCTTATAAAACATAGAGATGTAAATATATAGAGAGCTTCAATAGCAGAGAAACATTGTTCAGCTGTATTTCTTTGCCCAAAATAAACAAAGTAATTTGTAACTACGTCATCGTAAGCTGATTATAGAGATAGAAAGATTTGTTTATATTGCTCCTAAAAACGTATTCCTCTGAAGAATCCAATAAGCTCTCCTTGTCTTTATATCTCTATGTTATAAACAGATGCTTTTGGTATGTCAGGTATACAATATTACTCTATTATTCTTATCAACAAAACGTCCGTGAACGATGTCTTAAAAACCCTTTATCATAGTCTCAAGGTCCGTTTATCTCTCTTAAGATGCATCCCTCATATATATTTTTCTTCACACATATCGAAAACAAGAGAGAAAAATCAATCATTTTTTGTTGTGCTTCATACTAGCACACTGGTCGACTATCTGTTATTATGTTGAAGTTGTTGCTCTATGTATGTAGATGCGAGATCACTCAGTCATTCGCTAGCTTAGCCAGCTAGCTAGCTGCCTCACATGATGCACAAAGAAAAGAAAAAAAAAGATGATGTATAGATATTTGATAATCATGTGGCCTTTTAATAGAGGTATGTGCATTTTGGGGTTAAATTATCATGATTTATACATTGAAGGCAAATATTTTCCGAGGACATTTGATAGGAGGTCCCTTTGCAATAATTATCATGATATAATAATAATATTGGGAGGAGGACTCGCTAAAAAGTCATTCTAAGGGAGATAAAAAATTTATATGTCTAATAAGTGAGAATAATTCTCTTTATCTCCGGTTTGACTAAAAGGAACATATATATTCTTTTCGTTAGTTTGAAAGAAGTTTATACAGTCTAAAAATAAAATACACTAAAAATATATATATGAAACCGAAAAAACTACATATTCAGGGCAGTTGCAAAATACCTTAATGAACATTTTAGGTCACATTTACTTCTCTGAAGAATAACCTTAACAAAAGGACGCATCATATATTACATTTGTATACAAACTTGCAATGTCTTTAAAAAATCATTTTTAGATTTTCATGTAATATTTTGATCGTGCTCGTACATATTTACTTATGTTACCAGCCCATTTCACGTAAGCGCTCCTAAATCCGGAATTTTGACAAAGAGCGCAGCGTGGCTAGTAGAAGCACCAATCATGATGGGCCTTAAGTTTTCTTCGACTACGTAGGCGTTTGTCGTACTTTTTTTTGTTTGTCTTATATATATATGTATATTATACTTCTATCTTTCTAAATCTCCCTCTTTCTTTCTCTTTTCCTTTTCAACCCGTTCTGTCAAGAAAAGTTACCGTAGTATATACCGCGTGTCCCTAAAACATTGAAAAAGCGTACAAAAGTAGAACGGGACCCATTAAATATAAGTCTTTATAAAAAGATACCGGATTTTCAGCTATTTTTAAAAGTTTAAATATGACGATACACAAATATATATATATATTTTTTTTGCTTTGAACACTTATAATTAACTGATTTACTTTTATGAAACGTCTTTTCCTTGTATTGAATTCTTAAGAAAACTTTTTAATACCTCTAATAGAAAGGTTTGAAGATAAACACAAAAAATATGTGGTAGATTTCATTAACAACTTTATATTCATGTGACAATTTGGATTATATAATGAATCAAAACACTTTTATCAGAAAATAGGAAATGTATTACAGTGAATTCCTTCATATCATAACGAGTCATTAACAATTGGGAACGGGGGGAAACGTTTCTCTAACGTCTAAATAGTGAGTCTTGCAGTTGCTAATTAAAAGAATATCATTTCACGTGCATTGATATTTCATCAATGACTCAGTTCAAATCACCACAATCATGACTTATTTGCATAAATCCTTATTATACTTTGTTATGTGATACCTTGACGAGCGGTAGGCAATGAGTAAATATGAGTCTACCTCCAGGAAACATGAGCTTCATAGATTTGCAATACTTTAATATAAACATTAAACAAACTTGCACGCCCTTCATTTGAGTTTCTTTCTTTAACCCATGCATGGATCATGTTTCAAACAACACAACTGCAAAACATAAAGAAGTCTCTTCGACTTACAGGGCCGTCAAAGGTTTTTATTACTGGGTTACAAACGAATGACGCCCTGCAGTCTTATTAGAAATGCATTCATTTCATTAAATATTTAAGTTATTTAAAAACGATGTCAAATCGCAACATGGGCCAAACATTTTTATAAAGAAATTTGATCCTAAATATTTCATAATTAGTTCAAGGCTAATACTTGTAACTTTTCTATGAGTGTGGTAAAATATTTAAATTAAGCTCTTAATATATTTATTCTATGTATAATAACCATTGAATATTTCTGAATAATTATATTTGATACTTTCAGCATTCCGATAAATAAAAAGAGATAAATAACTTTAAACAAGTATAATGCTTAATTATAAATTTACACAAAGGTTATTTAATTATACTCATGATATAAGATGTCATATTCCATGACCTAATCAGAAAAAGTTTTAAAATTTATGAAACGCCATGAATATATATATATATATATATATATATATATATATATATATAAATTTATCTATATATATATAGATATATATCGATATAATTATATCATAAATATATTACATATTTTATGTAATATGCCATGACCAGAGCACTAAAAGTGTATATTATGAAATGCCATGAATATTATATATATAGATGTCATTACATTCCAATAAACCTTACTTAATTATATAAAGATCATATGTTATGGTTGACGTTAGTGGATGCTCTGATTAGTTGCTGTTCTTGTATTGGTAGAATCATTTCACTATTGTTTTACAAATTCGGCTGGATTGATTACATCAGTGTGGAAATTAATAAGAATTATAGCATTTATATCAGTCAAATCTTGGATATTTTATAAAAAGGTGATCAAGGTTGTTTTTCTCTTTTCGGGAGAAATCGACAACATTGAGGGCAAAAAACAGTTCACTGAACTAAACACGTTTCCTTACACTTTTAGAATACAAATACAAAGCTATAAAAAAAACAAATCTATATATATATATAAATATATTCATATAAATATTTACCATTTTCCCCTTTTTGAACCTCCCTGTCATGTGTATCAACATGAATCCGTTGATATATCTTTTGTTTTTGTTTCATCCAAGAATAGCAACAATGAGAATATAATGGAATACTACCTTCCATTATATCTATCTATGCAAGTCAGTGCTGCTCAAAGAAAGTGCACTTCTCAAAGTTCCCTTCAGGCACCTTCATTGGGTGACAATGAACGCTCTGCCAATTCCCTCTATTGATGGGAAATATGCAAAGGCCTGTCAATCAAGAAACAATGACTTTTCTCTTGGTAATTTGCCATGATGACTTAAAAGATGACAAGAATGGAAAAAAAATGAGGAGAATGGTAAGATCGCTGGTACGTCATTTTGACAAATGAATGGATGAATTCAAGAGGAGAATTGAGCATTGATAGCCACGTATTTGGCTAGGGTAGCCAAACAGGGGTAAAACGTCCTTTTTCAATAAGCTCCCAACCTAATTTGTATGCAAAAGCCGTACAAACAAATGCAAACATTATTTATTTACTATTATTTTAAATATAGTACAAAGTTGGTATAATCAAAATAATATACAATTAATATATAAACCATTTTTAATATTTAAAAAAGAAACTCAATATTTATCATAATACTTTACGAACTTATAAAGATAATATAATTATTTTTCTATTTGCCATAAACTACAAATTGTTAAAGACGAGTATACCAATTATTATTAGTTTTATACGTGAACTGTTTATTTGAAATTTAAGTTGTGACTAAAAAAATACTATTTATTTTACATGATTGTTACCACGCGGGTAGAATGTGAGGCTACGTAGGGTCTGTGACAAATTTGTGATCAATTCAAGTGCTAGTCCTAGTTAATATATGACAATGAATGTCAGAAGCAATATTCATTCTATAAACAAGGTATTTTAGTGCCATTTTACTTTACGTGTTGATGTTTTTTGATAATTTTCCCGGGATTTCGACCATGAAATACACAATTGTCTTTTGGTTTAGCACTGTATTTACATCATTCGTTTTGGGGAAACGGAATAATAATATTATTATCATTATTTCCTAGATAAAAGCTGCATCAAAACAACAGTTTCGGATTTGGGATCATTATTAAAATCTAAAGCGAAATCGATGAAACAATTTATCTATCCCTTACAAGAATATGGATCATTTTTAATTAATCTTTCAAAACTATTTGTAATAATATACATACAACAGCTTTTGAACATGTATAGCTATAAAATATTGTGGTTAGACCTTTATTGATAATATACTTCCCCTTGTATAAAACAAATTCAGCATTTGAAAAGCATTTTAATCTCTCTGAGGTTATTAAAAAATTAAAGAGATTGTATAGTGTAGCCGCGAATGGAAATAAAGATGGGTGATTTCATTTTTGTTCATTTTTTATCAATACTAGGAAAAAACAATGTATTTTATTGATATTTAGTGCTATTTAATCAATGTTAGTCATAACTTTTTCGTAAATTGGGATTTCAATGAAAACGTAGAGCTGTTCTTCATATTTTTGTAAAATTACAACCCTATCTGGTATTTATTTAAGTTAATGAGCTATTTTCTATTACTATTGAACCTTCATAAAAAAACACACTTATTTGATAACAAATTATATATCTTTATTTTTTAACATCTTATATAATTTCTTTTTCCTTCATGGTCCATTTGAATTGCATAAGGCTATCATTTTTATAAAAGTACCTTTGAAATCAAAAGGTAAAAGATTGTTTGAGTAAATTAAATTGTGATATTTAGTTACAGAATCAGCCTTAGCTTTTTATAAGATTTTCCGAAAGTATTCAATCGTTGTTACGAAGACATTGCACCAAGTTTCACCAGATGGGAAGGTTGACACTTCGATTTACCATTGAGAAATACGAGAAAAATCCATATCCACTCTATTGTCACCTGTCCCCCGAAAGAGGATTCTGAATGTACAACGTGGCAGACAGAAAATTGAAAAAATTCAATGAAGAAGTATCTTGTGAAAACCTACTTTTATGCAGATTTATTTATTTATACAGATTACGTATAGCTGTAATAAACTATATATAAGTAATCTGTATAAGAAATAAATCTGCATAAAAGTAGGTTTTCAAAAGATACTTATATATAAACGAAAACGAAAAGGGGCGTCCCAACACATAATATTCAACCATTGATTCACATGATATCCAAATATTGATATGACTGAATGTCACAGACGGAAACTATGAAAGAGTGGTAAGTATGCATGTGACAATATAGTTAAGTGATATATTATTAACAGCAAATACCGAAACGACAACGAAATGCACCGCCCCAACATGATATTCAAACAATTAGTTTACATGGATATTGATACTGACTACCGTCAAAGACGGAACTTTGAATCCGTAAATATGCATGTGACAATATAGTTAAGCTAATTGCGGCCTAATTTTGACATTTTTTTTTTCTCATCCCTCCTCAACACTCCAAGCAAACCTGGCATCTTTATGCGCCAGTATTTAATTATCCTCCTACCTCTCTATTAATGCCAAATTACCAATTCCAAAAGGGCTCCTTCATCGTGATTTCATTTTGCATTGCGGCTTCTCGTATGAATGCCATTATTATATTATTATACCTATGCAAAAGGTCTATGCAAATAATTATGGCCCTTTTGTTATTTTTACTTTTTATTATACAAAAACAACAAGAAAAAGGGTTTATTGACTATGACGACTCCCTCTCTCCCTCCCCCCTTTAATTCAACCCCCTCTTTCCACATATACCTAACATAAGCCGATGAAACTCGTTAAAAAATATGGATTTTTATAAATTAATTAAGGGATGTAGTGTTTTATATTATTATTTTCTCTTCTTCGTTCTCTATTAACTCGCTAATAATAATAAGAACAATAATATCAAATCATAAAAATGATGGAAGCAGAACCAGGGAATAACCATTAGGGGCCCGAATGGAGTATTAACAACAACAACATAATAATAAATTATGTTGTAGTTAGATCCATATTTTTTCTTATTCACCACTTCTTGTGGTTGGTTGGTTTTTTTGTTAGAGGTTTTGACGGTAATAAATGGTAAGCGCTTGATGAATTAAAAGGGACAAATGTGGCATTCAAGTAATGAAACATTTAGGTCCGTTTAGTTTAATGAGTGGCATTTGTGAATATTTGAATGGCTTTAAAGGAATATAATTCGTCTGTCAAACTTAGGATCTTATTTTGCATTGAAGAGGATGATTCACTGGCCTATATTAAAACTGGATGTAAAAAAGATTGAATAAATAGCCGTGTGCGTTAAGGCGTGTTGAACTCTCAATGTTGGGGGAGCAGGTTCGAATACGGAGAGGGATGGTCATTTTGTCTACCTCAGATCCTAGGTTCGATAGACTAATTTTAGTGCTATAAGCTTATTATATACTGGCGGATGCAATTTTATCGAGCAATATATATATATATATATATATATAGATATCTTGGGGTGTGCAGGTTCGAAATCTCGAGAGGGGGTTCATTTTTGGTCTCCTCAGATCAAGGTTCATAGACTAATTTAATGTTATAATACATATTTATATCCGTTGGATTGGATACAATTCTATCGACCCAAAAAGGAAAAAAAATGATATAGTTAATGGATATAATGCTATAGTGCAAAAAAAAGATAGAATAAAAGAACGACTCAAAGAACAATAACCGGGTCCGGAACTAAGAAGAGCCATTTTTAATCCAATTTTGTTTGAAATATTTTATATACCATATATATATTAGTTCATCTATTAGCACTAAATATACTTGAAAATTTGCGAAAAAATAAAAAACTTATAAAGGATATTGCTTATTTTGTAAAAGTAATTTTTTTCAAAATAAGTAATAACAAAAAAGTTTGATTCTAACGAAACCTTTGAACGCAATTGGGGAGTGGTCAAACCAAAATCCATTTTTCTACGATCTTTAGTTTCTTATGACGCAACTTTCGCAGGGTGGGAAAATTTTGATATCTTAGTATTAGGTTTCTACAATACCCCCTAATCATATATATATATATATATATATATATATATATATATATATAATATATAATATATATAATATATATATCTATAAAGTGATAAACTGCTTTGTGAAGCAAATATAAATGGGCCTAGTGATAATAAAAGGTGACCTAGTCTGGATAAATAATAATCGTATAGAATGTCCGGATACAATAATCTATACTGACGGTTCTAAAGACAAGACGGAAATACGGGCGCAGGATGGGCTATCACTAGGGGTGTGACATGACTCTACATCATTCACTGGCGTCATTAAAAATCGAGGCATCAGTATTTCAGGCTGAGGTCCGCGCCATTTCAAGATCTGTGGAAGACCTTCTGAAACTGGAAAAACCTACTAGGAATATTGTTGTACGATCCACTCTCAATCGGCAATTGCGGCTCTCCTCAATCCACTCACGAAGAGCTGCATAGTCAAAGAATGTAAAGAAACTTTGATAAGAGCAAAAAAAGGAGAAAAAACATATACCTTGAATGGTTGTAAAGGTCACAGTGACATAACTGGAAATGAATTTGCGATTATCTTGCAAAAAGTGGCTGTGAGAGTCAAAATCAAATATGCACTGGAGTACCGCCGAGCTACGTAAAGAAGGCGAGGTAGATGGTTTGTTTTATCAAAGGTGGAGCTGCCGTAACAAAAACAGCGTAAAATAGGAAACCACACCGTCTAATGTTGAAAACGTCCTCAACAAAATACGATCAAATTTCGACGAGAGAATATGAAAAATGCTTGTTTCAAGCAGTCACTGGCCATGGACTTTTCTCTCGCACTTGAGTAAATGGAAGGAACATCAGTCCAATTTGCGATCTCTGCACGGAAGAACCGCAGGACTGCAGATCACCTCATAAACAGATGTCCCGCTCTGTCCTATGAGAGGCATGAAGTTTCTCAAGAGGAGGACGAAAACATTAGAATAATCAAATTTATGCAATGTAAATAATGAAAAATATTATTGAAAAATTTTAGTATTAAGTAGGAAAAGTATATGTACATAGGTATTATTATCATTATATTATTGGTTGTAACACAGATACCCCGTGTGTGGTTGTGTTCTCTACTTTAGAGTTATATTGCGTTTTCGTGTGTATGTCTATCGTGGATGATAGTAATAAATATCAAAAACAAAAAAAAAAAAGATCAAATCTGGCGTTTTTCTTCTCTCAACTTAAAGTATACATAAAATCAGTTAATTTATGTTAAATTTTATTATTTAGACATGAAATGCTTGTACAGATGTGTAGATCTGATTATTCAATCCACCCGCCTTCTGCTTCGATGACGCACTGGATCCTTGCGCGGAAGGAGGAGGAGGCCTTGGCCACCAGGGCCTGTCAACTTCCTGGCCTGCTTATTATGGAATTGATCAGGCCGGCCTTGGTGTTGTGAGCCAGTCGGTTGGTGTGTCGCTCAAGGTAGCTCCAGAAAAATAGTCCATAGGATTCAAATCGGGGGAGCTAGGGGGCCAGTGGGGTCTTGGGGACGAAGTCGTATGTGTTGCTGCCAACTATATTAAAGTGTTTCTTAAGTTAAATTACTTATTTCTACAATTATACTTTTACGTTGGCGGGTTGATGAGTATTTGCCTTTTCCTGATCTGCCCACAACAATATATAATATATCAGATATATATTGATATTATAAAATATATGTCGTTTATTGTCGTTCGCCAAAATATTATCGTTCGTCGTTCATGTTTATTTGAATTTTTCGTTCGTCGTTCATCGTTTGTTTGTTGTTCACCATTCTGAAAAAATTGACGAAGTTTTTTTAAGAAAGAAATTTCTGAAAAAAAGTCATGACGTTTTTTTCAGAAAGGAAATTTGTCCCATGAAATAAAAAATCTCTTTGTCTTTTTTAGCTGCCTAAACGAACGACGAACGATGGAAAATTTTCCTTGTCGTTCGTCAACAAATGAACGATAAATCAACAGGTATGATATATATATTAGCCTGTCCGGTTTTTAGGTCAATTGCTCCGATTTTTGCTCCAAGCGATTTTCTGCTGCGTAGTGATGAAGAAGGAGATTGAGAAAGTTTCAGCCTTCAAAGACCCATTTTTGTGATTGCAAAAGCCACTCAAAGTTTCAAAAAGGCCGTTTTTGGGGTCAAAAATGACATTTTCAAGTGGCTTGAGGTGTCTCAGTTTTTAGTGATATCGAGTTAAATTTTTTTCTTAAGGTTGCTTGAAGTCTCATCTTTCAATTTTGTTTTGGGAGCAATCAGGCAAATAAATATTTCTATGGTTTTTGGCCTGTTAAGTGGCCTGTTTTGGTCCAAACAAGGTTTTTTGTTTTTTGCTATATTTTCCTACAATTATCTTAGCAATTTTGTTATGTTATTAAAACGTAATTGTTTTATTGTGATGCACGTTTTGTGCAATTTCATAATGATCACAATGATATTGACGTTTTTATGAAAATATTGTTTTATTCTTATGAATAGTGTACATTTGTCGGAAGAAATTGCTATTTATACTTTACAATATATTTATATTCTCATGGTATAAGTTTTTTTAATAAAATTTTCTAACCTGTAGAATTATATTTATATTTGTTTTTTAAGACGTTTTAAAATAACCGCGTAAAATGTTAGTACGTTTTCCACACCACCCAGCGTACCACCCTTTGTGTGGATGGTCCCCCAAGAAATTTATTCATATACCGTGACTAATTGATGGTCATATTTGATTATTTTAAAGATTCACTTTTTCCCTTAATTTATTTATTTTTAATTCCATGTGATGAGATATAAGATGGCAGTACTATGTAGGCAGTCTCATCCATTCCATTTTTTCCTTAACCATCATAAGCAAGTTAAATATTTTCTGTTTTCCAATTTTTGATAAGCTTGGCTAACGATTAACAACAATAATTGTTCCTTAAATTTTGTTTGTTATATCTGTTGAAAAGTATCCATAGTTTTTTCTTATAGTATCGACTTGAAATGTCCAACCTTTTTTGATCCGGTAAGCTTTCGGTCTGCAAGAGTCAAAGGAATCATACTTCCGTTTAAATACCATGTTTGGTGAAACCAACCCCCCGCCATTTCATAATGTAAAAACTTAGGTTCCGAAATATTTTCGTGTGACGTCACGTCTGGCAGAAATCATAAACAAATAACTTTTACTATATATAACATCTCTACTCAAATTATCATTAGTGCATCGTAACTCTCATTTATAAATTTTAGTGTTGTTATTTTTTACACTTAGCCAATTAACCGGTAAAAAAAAAAAAGGGGGGAAAAGAAAAAGACAGTGTGCAGTTGCTGTTTGTCCTTCATTGGATCCCAATACTCACAATGTATTGTACCACTCGTTGCAACCAACATCAAACAGAGAAAAGCTTGGTCCATCGCATGCAAAAGAGGAGATTCGACATTTCAGCCTGCATATCCTTTATGTGTAATAATATTTATATATTATATGATTATAAACAGTATTTTGTTTTGTTTAATTTATAAATTATATATTTTTTTCTTAATATGTATTTCTAATAATATTTATATAATATATATTATAGCCATTTTGTTTTGTATTAATTCATAAATTATATACTTTTTTCTAAATATGTCTTTGTAATAATATATGATTATAAATAGTATTTTGTTATAATTTATTTCGTTGTTTTTTATGTGCTTTAACATATAATGATTGAAGAATTTGCTTTTTCATAAAATATTTTGGTTAATTTGAGCATCTTTAAATCATCAAAAATTTATGATAACTCACAAAATTTAATATTTTTCCATTTTCTAATAGAATTGTGATAATGAATTCTTCTATGATCTAATTAAAGGCTAAATTCGATTATATTTAACATATTTTACTTATACAATATACCCTCTTTTGCCATATGTGACGTCATGCTTATGAGGTAGGTTGCGTGGCGGTGTATTTTTTTACTTTCATTGGTTAAAATGGCTCTACCTTACTTTTAACTACCTTGGGTGAAACATACTCTTCAAACATTTTTCGGAAAGAGATGAATTGCTGTGTTAATAAAGCTTCATTTCCCAAACAGCTTCTATATTCCTTTTGGTAAAGATGTACTTTAGTGTGCTGTCAAAAAACATCTGGAATTGTATAAAGAAATTCTTTTGGAAATTCTCTTACTTCTTTCTGTAAGGCCAAGAATCTCCAACTTTATGGAATTAACTGCTTTCGACATAAGCCGAGTATGGTGTATTGGTGCAGGGAGTTGTATGTAAAGTTTTTAAAATTTGGATACATATAAAATATTCTTAGGTTGCCAATTCTCTATAGTCTCCTCTATGCATTTTATTTTCAGTCAGTATTTTTTTTAAAGCTTTTAATATTTATCCGCTGCTTGATCCTAATGAAGATTTAAACATAATTTTAAAAAATACTTGTGGATCATGTTAATGTTTTGAAATTCTGAATATTTTCTTTTAAAATGGTCATTTTCAGTGCCAGTATTGATTCTGTATAACTTTGACGATTTTTGATATGACACTCATATACATAATGTCTACAAGCAAGAAGTAGCAAGGGTCGCTCGAGGAATATGTTTAGTCCACCATTTACTTTCTTTCACTCCCAGTATTTAAGGCTGTTGTTTCAAAAACCAGTCCATCATTTTTTTTATTATCAAATTATTCAAGTTCTCATTTTGTGGGCTTTGGATTCTCCGGTTGAATGTTTACATGAGGGAATTTCTTAAAAGATGTATGTCTCCAGTTGTTTTAAATTTGTGACTGTGTTCGAACATTGACATATTTGAACTGTGTCTTACACTGTTTGAACTCCCAATTTACATTCTTGGTTTAGAAGCGGTTCTTCTGTTTTAGAAATATCTGACCAATCAGACGAATAATCTTCAGTATTACTTGAAGAACTTTAATCAATCGGCGATGATAATTTTGTTGGCGTGTTCTTATTAACTTTTTGATAGTTTTGTTAAAATCTATTCACTAAATTCATGTATAACTTATCCATTTAGCCTATGATATAAGGGCTAGAGCCTCGTTAATCGGCAAGAAATAAAATATCGCTCTCTTATTTCTGTATGTTCTTTTTCATCCATGAGCAATAAGAATCTCTGTATTTTGTTAAACTACTTATAAAACTTTTGAAAGTGTATCTTCTGAAAACTTTTCTCGATTGATCTTTTACATTCTGTTTTTCGATGTTTCATTTTTTTGGGAGACTAGATTCAACTATTCACATTATATCTATTATGATCTTGTCTATTAGTTGGATAACCAGCTTTTTATAATTTGAAAGTAAATAAAAATGAGTTATAATATTTTACTTGCTACATGCTAGGTTTTATACTCATCTTAAAAACAAATATGATTATAAGGTTAGGAAAATTTGCAAAAAAATCTTATACCATGATGATAAAAATAATATTGTAAAGTATAAATAGCGAATTTCTTTCGGCAAAAGGGTGGTGCGCTTGGTGGTGTGGAAAACGTATTAACATTTTACGTGGTTATTTTAAACGTCTTAAAAACAAATATAAATGAATTCTACAGGTTAGAAAATTTTATTAACAAAACTTATACCATGAGAATATAAATAATATTGTAAAGTATAAATAGCAATTTTCTTCCGACAAATGTACAGTATTTCATAAGAATAAACACAATATTTTTCATAAAAACGTCAATATCATTGTGATCATTATGAAAATTGCACAAAACGTACATCATAATAAAACAATTACGTTTTAATAAAATAACAAAATTGCTAAGATAATTTGTAGGGCAAATATGAGCAAAAAACAAAAAATGCCTTTTTTGGACAAAAAGAGGCCTACTTAACGGGCCAAAAACCATAGAAATATTTATTTGCTTGATTGCTCCAAAAAAATTCTTGAAAGATGAGACTTCAAGCAATCCTTAGAAGAAAAATTAACTCGATATCACTAAAACTCAGACAGCACAAGCCACTTGAAAATCGTCATTTTTTACCTCAAAAACGGCCTTTTTGAAACTTTGAGTGGCTTGTGCAGTCACAAAAATGGCCGTTGAAGGCTGAAACTTTCTCTATCTCATTTTTTCATCACTACGCATCAGAAAATCGCTTGGAGCAAAAAATCGGAACGGACCTAAAACGGGACAGGCTATATATATATATAATATAAACTTTTTATGTTCCAAAAAACAACTTTGCATGCAACAAAAATAGCGTTAAGTTTTACATGTTTACTGCGTTTGAAGGAACAGCACTTTATTTGACTACTACGTGTCTCTAAAAAGAAAAGTAGCTTATTTTCGTCTATTTCATTAAATGAATGTATTTTAGGAAAATATAATATTTTTAATTATAGGAAAACCCTGAAATGTAATCAAAATATTTTGATTACTTAAAAAGACTCCTTCCAAAACGATTTTTAATTCAATTAGGGCTGTGTTGTTGAATGACTCTTCTGTTGTATCATTGGATGGTATCAACAGTGCCTCGTATTTCGGAAAAGCTGTAGGTCATTTTCTGTTTGTTTTGGCAATTAACCATTGAACCATGGCTTTTGATAAGAAGTACGCTGGATTTGGATTTGGACAGAGATATGAAATATACCTCTATGCGGATGAAGTCACTCTGATGTTAGAGGCCAGAACTGAAACACAACTCATTAAAAGAATTGACGTTCTCCTGTCATTTTCCGAAAAAAAAATCAAATCGGGTCTCTCAATTAATAGCAGTAAGACTGTTTTACTTCATTTGGGGGCCTGGATTCCAGAGAATTCTATTTTTGTTCAGAACGTTAGAGTCGTTCGTTCAGTCTATGTTTTGGACATTGACTGGACAATAAATGGTGATTCAAGTTGTAACCGGACCCAAATGAATTGTAAGATATATTGACAATTGAGACAGTGGCGAGGCCTTTCTATGTCAAAAGGAATCGATTTCTACCAATTTATAGTTGCTCCTTTTGTTTTACATAGGGTTGATTGTATATAATCTCTGTCTCAATTAGCCTGAGAGAAAGAAGATCGTTGTCTTAACTCTGTCTTTCACAAATCCTATATTCTTTTCTAAAACGTCCTAAACTGCATTGGTGAAACATTAGAAATATTTTTGCCAAAATATTACTGCAAAGTAATGGCTGATTTGGCTGTTTACCATAGCAGAGGATAGACATTTATTATATGTCCTCAGATTTTTTAAATCTTCAAAAAAATAACAAATGTAACTATCAGCAATAAATTGGCCGATGCCCATTGGTTCAAAAATGTACTATCAGCGTCGAATAATCGACAAACTAATATATCGGTCGACCTCTAATGCATATTCATATCCTCATAGATGCAACTTATCTGAAACATATATGTGAACAACGAAATACCATAAAAGGAGGCCGAATCGATTAATTTTTGAGATATTTTTCTTTATAAATTACTTTTTGGTTGGCGCACCACAAAAGTATAACAACAGGAGATTGACTTTAAAATCCCTGACATTAATGGCATTCGTCATATTTGCACACCCCAATTCATAACCATGGTAGTGAAAACCAGTTTTGCTAATATTACATAAAAGTTACATTTTGCCAAAGAAAAATGAAAATATTTTCCTTGAGACTTCAAATACTTGCCTACAAATGTTCAATTTAACGCGGGGCCCCTGCATATATATAAGTTTATTGACCACGATCAAAAGACGCGCCTACCTACTGGATTATAACTGGGTTATTAAAAACATGATGAAAACAATAAAAACCCTATGATAATATGAGCATCCTTTACATAAGCAATACTACTAATAAAAGTAAGTGGGCCTAATGTGTTTAGGCGTGTCATTTTCAGGTTTATTTTGATTTGAGAGCCTCAGATAGTATATCAGAGGAGTGAGACCAATGTTGATACAAAAACATTAATTTTTCTTTATTATTATCGATTTTTTTTAAATTATTGGATGGATACACAATCAGTTAATAATAATAAATGTTTATGAATTTGCTTTTTTTTTGCAATTTGCAATGGATAAGATTGGCTTTAAGGCATGTTTAACACTCAATGTTGGGGGCACAGGTTCGAATACTCCATAGAGGGGATGGCCATTTTTGGTCTACCTCATTTATAAGATCCTAGATTCAATTGACTCATTTTTAATGCAATAATGTTTATTTATATCCTGTCGGATACAATTCTATCGAACCATATAGGCAAAAAAATGAAGGTAAGACATTTCTATAGCGTTGGAAAAATGACCAGTGTTTTTACATTTTGAGTGGCTCATAGCTATTTGATTCTGTATAAAATAAGGAAATGTGTATTATTTCGATAACGAGAAAGAGAAACATTAAATCGGTTCCAATGCCCTCATCCGGTTAAAACTGGGTCACGGACACTTCGTCCTTATCCATTTTGTCCCTGCCCAAATCGTCCCTGCCCAAATTGTCCCTGTCCAATCGTCCCTTGCCCAATTCGTCCTTTGACCAATTCGTCCTAGACCCAACGCGTCCCTGCCAACTCGTCCTCACTATTTCCCAGAAGAAGACATACCCCTAACATTCATTCATGAGGATTCCTTAGCTTCAGGGAACCCTGCGTCCAATAGACTCTCGGGTTCCGTCAAGCAAGTATCGGGTATTGGGTTTTCTAACCCTCGGCCAAGGACTTTCGGGTCCGCCAAGCACAGTGATGGGTTTGGGGTTTCTAACCCTCGGTCAAAGGATTCTCGGTCCCCGCCAAGCAACAGAGATGAGATATTGGGGTTTCTAACCCTCGCCAATGGACTCTCGGGTCCCGCCAAGAACAGTGATGAGATATTGGGGTTTCTAACCCTCGGCCAAATGACCTCCGGATCCATCCAAGCACAGTGATGGTATTGGGGGTTCTAACCCTCGGCCAATGGACTTTCGGGCCCGCCAGCACAATGATGGGGTATTGGGGTTCCAAACCCTCGACCAAAGGACTTCGGGCCGCAAGCACAGTAGGTGGTTTATGGGGTTTCTAACCCTCGGCAAAAGGACTTTCGGGTCCCGCCATGCACAGTGATGGGGTATTGGGGTTTCTAACCCCTCGGCTAATGGACTCTCGGATCCCGCCAAGCAAGTGATGGGGTATTGGGGTTTTCTTAACCCTCGGCCAAAGGACTCTCGGATCCCGCCAAGCACAGAGATGAGATATGGGGTTTCTAACCCTCGGCCAATGACTCTCGGGTCCCGCCAAGAACAGTTATGAGATGCTTGGGTTTCTAACCCTCGGCCAAAGGACTCTCGGATCCCGCCAAGCACAGAGATGAGATATTGGGGTTTCTCCCCTCGGCCAATGGACTCTCGGGTCCCGCCAAGAACAGTGATGAGATATTGGGGTTTATAACCCTCGGCCAATGACTCTCGGATCCAGCCAAGCACAGTGATGGGGTATTGGGGTTTCTAACCCTCGGCCAATGACTTTCTGGGTCCCGCCAAGCACAATGATGGGGTATTGGGGCCGAAACCCTCGACCACTGGACTTTCGGGCCCCGCCAAGCACGTAATGGGGTATTGGGTTTCTAACCCTCGGCAAAAGGACTTTCGGGTCCCCGCATGCACAGTGATGGGGTATTGGGGTTTTTAACCCTCGGCTAAGGACTCTCGGATCCCGCCAAGCACAGTGATGGGGTATTGGGGTTTCTAACCCTCGGCCAATGGACTCTCGCGTCCGCCAAAACAGTGATGAGATATTGGGGTTTCTAAAAAACAAACCTCATAATTAATTCAAAATTTTAATAAGTGTTTGTTTAAACTTCTTTCACCACAATGACACTTCTGACGATTTATAAAATGTTTATTTGCGAAATAGCGGGGACAAGTTCAACAGGCAAGAGTTAGGAAGGGACAAAAACGAACGTGATCCATAAAGTTCCGAATGCTAGAACACATCGGCTGATGGTTTGAAGCCGGGAGAACCGTCGGCGATCCATTTCAAAACTTAATAATCCATCATTGGCGCTGGCTGGACCCGACAGTCCTTTGGCCGAGGGTTAGAAACCCCAATATCTCATCACTGTTCTTGGCGGGACCCGAAAGTCCTTTGCCGAGGGTTAAAACCCTAATACCCTCATCACTGTGCTTGGCGGATCCGAGTCCTTTGGCCGAGGGTTAAAACCCCAATACCCCATCACTGTGCTTGGCGGGACCGGAAAGATCCTTTGGCCGAGGTTAGAAACCCCAATACCCCATCACTGTGCTTGGCGGACCCAAAGTCCTTTGCCGAGGGTTAGAAACCCTTAATACCCATCACTGTGCTTGGCGGGATCTGAGAATCCTTTAGCCGAGGGGTAGAAACCCCAATACCCCATCACTGTGCTTGGCGGGACCCGAAAGTCCATTGGCCGAGGGTTATAAACCCCAATACCCCATCACTGTGCTTGGCGGGACCCGAAAGTCCTTTGGCCGAGGGTTAGAAACCCTAATACCCCATCACTGTGCTTGGCGGGACCCGAAAGTCCAGTGGCCGAGGGTTAGAAACCCCATACCCCATCACTGTGCTTGGCGGGACCCTAACGTCCTTTAGCCAGGGTTAGAAACCCCAATACCCTATCACTGTGCTTGGCGGGACCCGAGAGTCTATTGGCCGAGGGTTATAAACCCCAATATTCATCACTGTTCTTGGCAGGACCCGAAAGTCCTTTGGCCGTGAGGGTTAGAACCCCAATACCCCATCACTGTGCTTGGCGGGACCCGAGAGTCCATTGGCCGAAGGTTAGAAACCCCAATACACCCCATCACTGTGCTTGGCGGGACCCGAAAGTCCCTTGGCCGAGGGTTAGAAACCCCAATACCCCAATACGCCATCACTGTGCTTGGCGGGACCCGAAAGCCTTTGGCCGAGGGTTAGAAAACCCAATACCCTATTACTGTGCTTGACGGAACCCGAGAGTCTATTGGACGAGGGTTCCCTGAAGCTAAGGAACTCCTCATGAATGAATGTTAGGGGTATGTCTTCTTTTCTGGGAAATAATGAGGACGAGTTGGGCAGGGACGAGTTGGGTCTAGGACGAATTGGACAAGGACAATTGGGCACGGACGATTTGGACAGGGACAATTTGGGCAGGGACGCTTTGGGCAGGGACAAAATGGAAAGGACGAATTGGGC
>CP045901.1:13650840-13669526 GCA_013387185.1 Caligus rogercresseyi
TCTACCACTGACATTTTTAGGGAGAAAAGACACGCGGCTTAGGGTTGTGTACCCTTAAGACTCGGGATGTTCCGGCCGGAGTTGAAATCTACGCAGGTTAACGGTGTATTTCAACGTTATAGAACCCCCGATGAGACTGGCGTACCCCCCCCCCCCCCCCACCCGAGATTAGATTATACAAAACTCTTGGGCTAAATGCATTTTCCTCCTTCAAAGGGGTCAACCGTGTATTTCTACATAGTCTTCTCGGATGAGGCATGCATATCTTGCAATCTGTTAGGTCTGAAAACCACTTAACCCAAGTTTGTTTTACATTTAAGAGAGAGTCGGCGGTGGACTCCACCCCCTTAGACCCTCAGATAAAGCAGAGGGTACACGCGAAAATAGTGTCTGAAAAATCTTGAGTTGTTTTTTACGACCCAGAAGGGTCTGCAGTAGATTCCGAACCCATGGGGCCCCGACTAACCCGGGCAATCCTTTAATTAGGGTATTTTTTTTTAGGCCGGGTGGTTTCCCCTTAAGAAGGTCTTTTGTCGATTTCAAACCCATGGGGACATCCGGTAAAGTTGGTGCTTCCGTTAGATTAGGGTCTACGAAAGTCTTAGGCGGGTGTTTTCCCCCTTAATAAAGTCGCGATCGATTTCAATCCATAGGACTCGCGGCGGAACACCCAGGCTAAGGTGTGCCCAACCCTAAGCCGCGTGTCTTTTCTCCCTAAAAAATGTCAGCGGTAGATTCAAACCCCATGGGACCCCAGACAGACTCCCCAAAATAGGTCTGCAAAGTAAAATAAACGCGCGGAAAATGCTTCACTACAAAAAAGCTGGCGACAAAATTACATACGAAAAAAAGAAGAACGACAAAAATACTTCACTACAAAAAGCTTGGCGACAAATTTACCCGCGACAAAAGAAGAACTACAAAATTGACTGACTATAAAAGAGCAAGCGATGTATTTACCCGCGACAAAAAACGGCTATAAAAAGCTCTGCGACAAATTTACTCGCGATGAAATTACTGGACACCTTTGAACTACATATGTTTTAGTTATAAAAACATTGTATTTGTACTTTTTAAAGGTGGGGTACAAACATTTTTTAATCTGAAAAAATATTACACAAGAAGGTATATGTCGTTTTTATATTCGCCATGACAAATATAAATGCTTGGCACTCTTATATAATGAAGCATCAATTTGGGGTGTGGGGTGTGTGGGGGTGAGAAAATAAAATAATGAATAATGATGCTGGGACGGATAACTGTTTGAATATTGATATAATTTACAATTGTTAAAGTTGTAAAAAAATTTTTTTTAATAACTATAACATGTTTGCTTAAAGGCTTCAAACATTTCATTTTTAAGACACTGAAAAAAGTGAGTTGGAATCGGCGAGACTCGAAGGTATTATGCTATAGTTATGACCGGTGGAACTCGAAGGCACATGGGCAATGTGATTGAAACATATTATCCTATAATTGCAGGCTTGTGAGCGTTCAGCTTTTTTTGCGTTCAGCGTTAAAAAAAATAGCGTTCTGTTCAATGTTTTTCTCCCAAAAAAGTCCAAGAAATGTTTGGAAAATTTAACGCTGAACGCAAAACTCTTTTTTTTCTGCGTTCAGCGTTCAAAAAAAAGTTGCGTTCCGTTCAGCGTTCTGTTCACAAGCCTGTATAATTGTGATTGACCGGACATAAAGACCATTGGCGGTAGGGTTGGAACCCCAATAGGGCATAATTGTGATTGGCAAACCAAAGGGACAATTGGCTGAGGATTTGAATCCCAATATGGCATAGTTGTGATTGGCCTAACCAAAGGGACAATTGACTGTGGGTTTAGAACTCCAATATGATAGATAGTTGTGATTTACCTAATCCAAGGGCGGTGGTTTGGAACTCAAATATGTCACAGTTATGATCAGCCGAACCCAAGGGCCAATTAGCGATAGATTTGGAACCCCAATATATCATGGATGTGACAGGCGGATCAAGGGTCCATTGGGTTTGGAGCCCCAATATGTCGTAGTTGTGATCAGCCGAACTGAGGGTCCATTAACGGTGGGGTAACCTCAATATGTTATGGCTGTGATCGGCCCAACCCCTCGGTAGTTGTGATTGGCGGACCCCTATATATCATAGCAGTAATATGCAGAACCTGATGTCCCATGGACGTCGTTGTTCGGAACCCCAACTCAAAAAATGGCTTTTCATTCCTCGCATATCAAATATGGGCTTGGATGGATCCCCAATGCTTGCTGAGCTTGCAAGGTTAATTCTGTCTTGAAGTTTTTATATAGGAAAGTGCAGGGAATTTTATCTGTGGGTAATTTTATTCTAGGTTATTTTCCTGCAGGCAATTTCCGTTCGCCGTTTTAGAGTAAACAATAAAACAGGTATAAATGGCTACGAAAGAACGTTATACAAACTATCGTATCGGAGAAACTTGGGATAACTAAATTAAACAGTGTTATATTGTACATAATAAAATCCCTTGTCAATATTCTTTAAATTATTATTAAAAATATTTAACATAATTTGTTCATTATTTGTTTCAACACTAGATATAGTTCAGTGTATATTCTTGATTATAAATGAGCACCACAGCAGTTCAATTGGGATTACGTTTGGATTGTACATACATAGCAAATCGATTTATGCACTAATAACTAAATGCAATGTGAATGCCTTATTGGTTATCGATACCATCCACTTTTATATGATTTATTCCAAATAAAGACCATATCACCCCTCTGTCAACTTTTAATAACTCATATGCAGTGATTCGAATCCAGAATCCTCATTTTAACATATATGCATTCACTTATCTATTTTATTTTAGCAAAACATCACCAGTCACGTGTCCCTAATTTCCGAACAGGATACAAAAGTAATAACTCGTTCCCTCGTCATGAATCCTTAAAACCTGCCGTGAAAAAGCATAGAACTTAGACAATTTTTCAAAAATATTGTATGACATTTTCAAGCTTTTGAAATCATGATGGAACATCCATAATAATCAGAAACGAAAAGTTATCATGTTTCGACAGCCATTTGAAAAAGAAATTCCTCCGTCCATCCTACGTCAAAGTATATTTATTCATACAACGCAAACGTAAAAAAGTTAATCTATTGACCCTTGGATATTTAGTTTCTTTACTTATTGTACTACATACAATAGACAGTGCTTTTGGAATAGAAAAAATAAGTTTTCAATTGATTATTGCATATATTTTTTGCCTATTTGGTTCGGTCGAATTGTATAAGTCTTGTGGATTTAAATAACATTATAACCAGGGCTGTATGAATTTGGAACAAAATCAATGTCGACTATGCCCATAAAATAAATTTACCATATTCTGCACTAGTCTTAATTAATAATATAACATATAATATTATCAATGAGGTGTATCAAAACTGACCTTCCCCTCTCGGGAGTCGAACCTGAGCCCCCAACATGGAGAGTTGAACACGCCTTAATATACTAATTATATACCCCCTTGCCTTAAGTGTCAAAATACTTGAAGAAAAATACTTGTTAACGAAGATACACATAAAGCCATCATGGTAGAGGCTGCCATTTTTCATTATAAAGTATATTAGGACTTCAAAAGATTTATAGCATTGGTTTTTTAGGCAAGTAATTTGCAACTTTTAGTTATTATGTTGAGTATAATTTAATTGTTTTTTTACTAATGTACTTATTTATTATTAATTATTGTTAATTTATGTATACTACACATTTACTTTAACATTTGTAGAGAATTCAAATTAAGAATGATAATAAAAGTCGGAGCCACATTAGACACAGTTTGTGTGGATGCGGTCACAAGGTGAACACATCATTTCTCTGCCAACTTCTGTGGTCTTCCTATACTGGTGGTGGTATATTGATAATTCAAATGCAAGTATAAATAGGGGCTTCTTAGTGAACGCTGAAAAGGATAATATGTTGTTTTTTTACACATATTTGAATGAGTGGGTGTATATATTCTTATTATTTGGCTTAGGATAATACAATACGCTAAAAAATATTTGCCAAAATACAACCAAATCAATCAAACATTATGGAAATATGCAAAAAATAATAAGAAAGATGAAGATATCCAATGCGTTGTGACTTTTTCCATCCATATGAACATAATTAATAAACATTTTTGTTTTTTTAAGGTAAGATCCAAGAGTACGAATTGTGGTTGAGTCTAGAATCCAAGGTGAAATTGATTACACGTTCTTAACGCCATCTCTAGAATACACAGTCACTTTAAACATGTAGATTACTCATTCTACCTCAGAAAGCCCAACAACTAGTAAGGAATAATAAATATCTATTATTGGTATAGAGGAAGGTATTACATCCATAACGGTAAGAAGCACATTTTGAACTTATACAAAAAAATATAATTTGACACAAAATGATTCAAATTGAAGGTGTGATTATATTAAATGTTATAATGAAAAGAATGTCTTTGAGCAGGGGAGGCTGGGCAAAAACAAGATCATGTCACCATAGCTGCAAACAATGTTGATTTCATATAATAAATCAAAACTCCATAAACAAAAGGAGGTTAGCGATTGAATAAAGGATTGTTCATGCATTGAGCAATATTAGATATACAAATATATTCCTGTTTGACAAATTTGACAATAATATATTGCTGAAAATATCATTCAGATCTTAAAAATAAGCTTATTTTTACAAACTAAATCCATTTTCCCTACATTTACATTATTATAATACCTTTTGATTACTAAAAATAATGTATGATTAGATATAAAATTCAAGCATCTCCTTAGTCAGGAATAAATATTTATTTTCGTCGATCCCTTGTTATGACAATTTTTTGTATGTTCGACTCTCTTACTCAAAGGTATTGAAAAGAAACAAATCAACCTGCAGCCATTATTTCGGACATATAATGGCATGAGGAGTGTGTGCACTTGTCATTTTTCCTCATACTTCATATAGTGGTACGAATAATGAGAAATAAGTGTTTTTTCGTAGCTCCTTGTTCGTCAATCACTTCCAAATAAACTTTTTATTTACTCTTTCTCCTTTTATGATAATAATATAGAGTGCACTCAGGGCAGGGTTGTTAAATTCCCCCATGTTTTTAAAAATAAAAACCCGTCCGAGTGTAGTTTTAAATGAATCCCGAGCTTTTTTTTTTTTTGTACCCAGGGTCAACAAAAAAAAATCACTTATATTATATCAACATTACATTAAGCATTAAGAACACTAAAAAAACTACATATATTAACAACGTCCTCAATAAAAGGTTCAAAGTTTACTGGTAAGGGGGTTCTCGAACATATAAATTTATTGAGAATTACTTGAATCTTTTGTAACTATATAATTGATTTGTTCATAATTGGGGCCAATATAAAAATACATAATTTTTTTGGTGATAGAATTAAATTGTAATTTTTTTAAAGTACTCCCACTTCTTCCCAAATTCTCACTATAGGCGGACACTCAACTAAAAAATGTTTTAAGGTTTCTAAATTATTTTCACAAAAATAGCAGATTCTTTCAGATTTAGTCTTCCCGAATGTATTTCCTAAAGTTAGAGTATTTGTGATGATCCTATATTTTAACCAATATATGGATTGGTCAAAAACTTTGGAATTCAGAATTCTAATATTTTAGAGGTAGGTACATCAATTTAAAAAAATTCTTTTCATCTTGAAATTTGTTGGATAAAACATTGTTTTATTGCTTGTGGTTATAAGTTTCCTAAAATTGTTATTAGAAAAAGAACATACAAATTATAAAAACAGTCAGTGGGCCTATGTCTCGTTTCTTAAAAGTTAGTTTTATAAAACTCCTGTTTTTCTAAAATTTCACTCGAACTAAAACTCATATTGTCATTAAAAATATCCCCCCAAAAAACTTAGTTTCCTTTAATGAAGTGGTGGATTTAAAAGACATTCTCCCATTGTCAGTTACAGGTTCTTGCCATTTCATTTTTCAAGGACTTTATAAATTATGTCTACACTCCTTTCAATCGTTTTTTTCCAAAAAGAGTTAATACTCTTTGCCAATTCAAAAATGATGTCCGGTCCATTGCCTTTTACACTGTCAATTCTTTATTTTTAAATCCACTAACTGACTATTTATTATTTCCCTCCATACTGATCCTTTAGTAAGTATTCTCTTACACCAAGAAAATAGTAATAGCGGGGCAGCATAGCTAAGTATTATGCATTTTGTGATACAAGCAACAAATTTGGCACAAATGTACATTAACATATAGCGAACATTTCAGATATTGAGCCACTCGGAATTCTCTCGTCATGTCTGCCATTTTGGAATTCAAAATGGCCGCCATTTAAAATCTACATTTGCACTTATCTGTGGATCTAAAATTGCTACGGATCGATTCTGGTGCCAAAATGTATGTTATGGGGGACAAAGAATCTAATGGTAACAATATGCATTGGATATTTTTTACCACTGAGCCGCCATCTTGGATTTCATTATGGTTTGAATTGTAGTAGGGTCAAAGACTTGACGCTTACTTTCTATGTCCGATGGAGCTTTTTACTTAATATTAAACATCAAAATGAATAAAAAAATAACATGTATGTCTAATACGTTCCTTCTACATGTGCCCACTCTTATTTTATTTAAACATGTTGGTTATTGGTCATTTTTTGCCATCTGAAGTGTGAAAACATCATGTGGGGTGACCGTCCGGCCTGACTTCTGTTTGGACAACTGGTTTTAAATCACATTAAAACAATTAAAAATAATGCTGCCCTATTGGGCATACTTTCCAACTTGTTTTAGATTTATTGACAAAGTTATGGAACATTTGTACACACATTTCAATCATAATACAAAAACTAATCTTGTCCGAATATGTTCATTGTCTGAATTATCATCTGGGGTGACCATGAAAAAATACAATTGAGGGACTTTTATATTGACAATCATCTAAAAGTTGCATCAGCCAGTTACTCCATACAACCTCAGGTCAGTAGTCTCTCTCTCCTTTACAAATAAATCCTCTTTCTAACTGCTGCAGTGTATACGTCACATTTTGATATCATGTGGGGTGACCATCCCCTAAAACTGTAAATATTTCGATTATTTGCAAATCTATATTTGAAGGTAAATTTGTTAGTGATATGTGGTGAAAAGTAGCTAGCTTAGATCATATAGCTAACTGTTAGCCTGTTATATTTGATTAAACTTGAAAGCATCATGTGGGGTTATTTTCAGGTTAATCGTGCTGGATGTTCTTCTGAAGACAGTTCGATCACCATGTCCAAGCGGTTCACACTAGCTCATGCTGAGCGAACTTCAACAACTTCACAACACCTCACCACTACTGACTGGAGTTTATGCATCATATGTCAAGAGGACAAGATTAGACATTGACCAAACCTGAAAAATCTAAAAGAAAAGACATTGGTAGTGGATACAGTTCACTCGCAGAGAACTTGATAAAATTCAATGAAACTGGAAAGCTTCTAGGATCCCTCCAATTGAAAGACTTGATGATGGCCATGGCATTGAGCTACCATGGTTGCACTTGGGGCACAATATCACCATACGTGAAAGCTCCAGTACAACAACACCAAACTACAGAGAGCACAGAAGAGAGGACTCAAGAAAGAAGGTCAGAGCGATGAGGAACAATCTTTATGCAAACGCACCAGGGCGCATTCAAGTTTGAGTAAAGAGAAAGTTCCAGAAACTTGTTTCTTCTGCGGACAACCTTCAGGAACTAATAGTCTTCGGAAGGCTGCAACATTTGAAATTGACAGACGGGTCCGTGCCTGTGCAAACCTTCTTGGTGATACAGAACTGCTTGGCCGTCTCCGTGGTGGTGACATGGTCGCGTTGGACGCCCAGTATCACCTGCAGTGCTTGATAGGACTTTACAACCGCGCAAGATCTCAACAACCAACAGGACCACAGGACTCAGACCAAGAGAGATCAATGTCGGCAGTAGTCTTCGCTGAACTCGTCCTCTACATGAAGAAACAGGACAAGATGAGGAGACAGCACCAGTATTTAGATTGGCCCATCTTGTCCACCTATATCAGTCGAGAATGGAGCAGCTTGGAATGCAGCTCGATACAAGAGTCCACTCCACACGACTAAAACAGAGACTGCTATCTCAGTTCCTGGCATACGAGCACACACCAAGGGGAGAGACATATTGATGGCATTTGAAGAAGATCTGGGTGCTGCTCTTTACAAAGCTTGCGAACTGGAAAGTGATAGTGATGCAGTCCATCTTGCACGTGCTGCACACATTGTTCGCCGTCATATATTCGGAGAAGCCAAGCCCTTTACAGGATTCCCTGAAGGGTGTCAAGAAGAATCTGTTCCACCGATGCTGCTTGCACTAGTCAACATGATTCTCGAGGGACCCAGCATCAAGGACCAGACGAAAGACACTAACCCTTCAGCAATTACTGCTGCCCAGATACTAAAGTTCAACAGCGTCAAACACAAGCGAACTCGTGGCACGACATCGTCCACCTGTGTCAGACACAGTGTTTCACAAGAGACCCCACTTCCAACATACATAGGGATGATGTTGCATGCACATACACGCAAGAAAGAATTAGTCGAGAGACTTTCACACCTGGCTTAAGTATCACGTATGACAGAGTGCTCCAGCTCTCAGCACAGATGGGCAACCGTGTCTGCAAACAGTTTTACAGAGAACAAGTGGTCTGCTCTCTAAATTTGCGTGGCGAAGTGTTTACAACTGCCGCTGTAGACAACATAGACCATAACCCCAGTGCAACAACATCAAAAGACTCCTTCCATGGTACCGGTATTTCTTTAATACAACATCCTTCTTACACTGGTGAAGGAGTGGATCGGAGCATCGTCGTTGCCGGAGAATCTGGAGATGCACGGCCAAGACTGTCGCCCCCTTGCCGCACTATTATACTGACGAACCCCCCGTCACTAGCAGCATCAAGGGGTCGCCTGTCACAGCAGCTAGAGTAGAGTCATTGGCCAGAGGAAACTTCCAACAGCAGACTCATGAAGAATACCAATCGCTAAGCAATGTAAAAAAGGTCCTAGAAGATAAAACTGGTACAGTAGACAATGAAAACACATCTTGTGCTGCATTTCACGCTAGCCGACAGCAACCAAATGCTGGATGCATCTGCCCCACATCACTGCTCCCACTCTTCATGGAGTGTGCTCACACTGTAGCCATGATCCGCCATTCAATGGACGTTGTGAAGAATGCTGTAGAACACATGAATCCTGGACAGACACCAGTGATCACCTTTGATCAGCCACTGTTTGCTTTGGACAAGCAGATACAGTGGAAGTGGCCAGATAGTTATGGTGAGGACCACATAGTGGTGATGTTTGGTGTCTCCACATCAAGATGGCGGCACTGAAGACACTTGGGGACTGGCTGAAAGGATGTGGTAGGGTACAAGCACTGGTGCAAGCTGAGATTGCGACAGCAGGGACAGCAGATCATTCTTGCGAGCATCTCATGTCTTGCACACTAGAAGAGCACATCAAGTGACTGCAGCAGCACTGTACATCCTACAGCACCATGTCTACAACCGCTTCTGTTTTGGAAAAAACCAGAGGACCTTCCGGCGTTTGAAGACTGGTGTCACCAGAGACGAGACAACATCCCCCAGTTTCGTTACTGGGCAACTGTGCTGGAACTAGAATTGTCGGTTCAAGTATATGTGCGTTCTCTCAGGCAGGGATCGTTTGTGATGTACATAGATGCTCTGACAGATTTGGTCCCCTGGTTTCACGCACTAGATCATACCCACTATGCTAGGTGGATACCAGTGCACCTGAAGGACATGGCCGAGCTAACTACCAAACACCCAAACGTAGCCAGCAAATTCAGCGAAGGTCACTTCACGGTTAAAAATGCAGAGGGTGTTCTCTTCAATCCCAACAGACCAAGCACATGAACCGAATAATGCCTGTATCAAAGGATACGGTGGCGCAGTTGGGCTTACTGACAACCCTAGTGCCCTTCGTCGCTGGATGGTTGCAGGACCAGAAGTTGCTAGGGTGATCGAAGAATTCCAAGACAGGAACCAATACTGTAGACGGCAAACAGCAGACACACGCCATCATGATCCGACTCCAAGTGTACAGGCCTCATTTGTGAGAGATGTCTCATCTCTTGTTGGTGTAATAGAGGAGATGGGGAACCCATTCGAGGAGGAGAGCCAGGATCTACTCATACTGGATTCAAAGGACATTGCAGGTCCTGCTGCCGTGGAGACCGTGATGAATGCCAAGAAGATTGGCCAAGAGCAGTTCGAGGCTTTCACCAGAGAGTGTCTGTTGGACAGAACAAAGGCAGTGGATGACCCAATACCTCGTAACAAGCTGAAGGTGTTCAGCACTTCAACTCCAAGAAGCAAGAGCAAAGGTCAGCAACAGCTCATCTCCGTCAAGAATACCATGATCTCTTCGCAGGAATGTACATTGGCTGCCAAACAAGGGATGGAAACCTTGAGGAATTTTTCGTCTCCGATGGGGGAAACTTATTCACTGGTACCAAGAGTGATATGATCACATGTTTGGAAGAAATATCCGATACTAAGACAGAGACTCCTGTCACTATATGTGTTGTACTTGATGGGGCAGCTATCGTCCAGATGCTGAAGCCGGCAGCATCAAATACCTTTGAAGAGTACGCACATCAGATGTTATTTCCATATATATATATATATCTACTAAGCTGCAAACAGTGTCACGCCTGGATCTGATATGGGATACCTACCTTGCTGATTCACTGAAAGGCAGTACACGTGCAAAGCGGAGACAAGGTGTGCGGAGACGTATGGTGGCCGCCGCAGCCATACCAGGAAACTGGCAGAACCTCCTACGAGTGGACAGCAACAAGACCAAGCTGTTTAAGTATCTCTCAACAGCTCTCTTGGAATGGTTTGACCAGGAGGACAAGCAACTCATCATTACTGATGGAGAGGCAGTGCTCAGCAAGCCACTACTACCAGATCTAACTTCACTCGACCCATGCAACCATGAAGAGGCTGACAGTCGGATGTTGTTGCATGCATCTCACGCAGCTAAGCACGGACACCATTCAATAGTAATCCGGACTGTATACACCGATGTTGTGGTGCTGGCAGTGTCCGTGGTACAGAAATTGCAACCAGAAGACAAACTATGGCTGGCATTCGGAGCAGGCCGAAGTTTCCGATACCTAGCAGCACTTGAAATGGCAGCTGGACTTGGACCAGAGAAGGCTCGTGCATTGCCAATGTTCCATGCTCTAACTGGATGGGATACTGTGTCAAGCTTTGCTAGACATGGCAAGAAGACCGCATGGGCAATCTGGACAGTACTACCAGAATTAACTGAGGCGCTGATTCAGCTTTCTTCCGCACCAAGTGACATACCAAATGATGCCATGTGCATCATCGAGAGGTTTGTAATCCTGTTGTATGACCGAACCAGCAAATGCACGGATATTGACAAGGCCAGGCGGAAACTCTTCACAAGGAAGAACAATGTGCAGCTGATCCCTCCGACGAAGGCAGCTTTAGAGGAACATGTCAAAAGGGCAGTATATCAAGGTGGACATATGTGGGCCAGATACTGCTGCCAGCACCAGAACTCCCACCACCAACCAACTGGGGTTGGTCAATGACTGGAGGACAATACACACCATTCTGGACCAGGCTACCTGATGCAGCTCACACCTGCATCGAGCTGGTTTCTTGCAAGTGCCAGAAAGGGTGTGTGAGACGCTGCAAGTGCAAGAAGGCTGCCCTTAAGTGCACAGCCCTCTGTGTGTGTGAAGGGGATTGCACATGAAGAGGAGTCCACAACATTCATTTACTTGTGGCAGTACTGAACTGGTTAACGTGACACTGTTTATGTCCAAATACAAAGTATGATGATGAATGTTCATCTCACATGACTTAAGTGAAGTACGTAATAAAGATGTAATATTGAAAATGGATATTGTCATGTATTGTTACCATTACATTCCTTGCCCCCCAAACATACATTTAGACACCAGAATCAAGTCAATAGCAGTATTAGACCCAAAGATAATCGAAAATGTAAATTTCAATCAACGGCCATTTTGAAATCCTATATGGCGGTTCATTGGTACACAATATGCGATGCAGATTGTTTCCATTAGATTCTTGCTCCAAAAACATACATTTAGACACAAGAATCTTAATTTTAAAAGGATCTCTTCGATTATTTCCTTAATCTTTGAATGAGTTGTAGTATCTTGTAAAAGCCTAGTATTCAGTTTCCATTGATTCCTGCATTGCTTTCCTTGTATCTTAGTTCAAGCATAATGGCATTATGATCAGATAAATATGCAGGCAGTGTTTGGTAGTTGGAAATACTGGAGTAAAGTTCACTCGATATAAAAAAGTAGTCTAGCCGGGAGCTTTTAACAACTGTCCCTTCTCTATTATATAAAGAAGAATGAATAGGGTTTTTTGAAAATTTCATGACTACATCTAACAAACTCCTTTCGGTCAGCAACTTTTTCAAAGTTGCATTTGATTTTTATGTTTGTACACTTATAATTAAATGTATCTCTTTCTTGATCCAGAGATATATTAAAATCTCCCATAATAAGATATGGTCAAAAGTTTTATTATTGTCAATTAAAACTTCAAATTAATTTTTCTCATAAAATTGGGAGACATCGTTATTAGGTCCGTAAATGGATACGATTTTAATCAACTTTCCACTCCATGTTATGGACACTACACAATAGTTGCCTTATCGTCTTTTTGTATACATACGGGTTTAAAAGATTTCCTAATGATCAATAAAATTCCCCAAGAAGGGTGGTTAGCTAATTTTGTTACTGCCGGTACAAAAATTACTTGGTAATGATGTTAAAACATGCCTTAATTTCATATTTTTTCAATGTTGTGTCGCATATAGAGAGAACATCAGGTTCCAGTGATAAAACTTTTTTAAAACCTTTTTTGTTTAAGTATGTCAGAAATGGAGTTTGCGTTAAGATAAATTTGCTTAAGAGAGTTTGTCATATTTAAAAGTAAATAGGGGTGGGATATGAGGATAAAACTATGTTTAAAGTAACAATAATGTAATATTTATACGTTTCTACTATGTGATTAATCATTAGTTGTATGATAAAAGGCTTTGTAGTTACCAATCGTCCAAGTCCGTAAAATTTGTACTCTTTCGTAGACGGAGTCGTTCATTTTCAGGGTCATTGTGCTTCATTGTTAAGGTAGGTTTTTTGTATGAGGGGTCTCTCTCCTCGCTTGATAGACTTCCTTTGCGCAGTTTTTTCTTTGTCTCGTAAGTAGTTTGCTGAAGTGTATTCTCACTTTCGTCATTGGACTGGCTTGAGGGGCTTGTTTCTCGTGGTTTTTCTTTGCTTCGTCCTGTGGGCTACCAAAGGTTCGTTATTTGAATTTTTGGACTTTCCCTTTGTAGTTGTTTCGGTCTTTTTCCTCACATTTTATTTCTTCCTGAGTACTAGCTTCCAGTCTTCCCTCCAATCAATTTTCTTTATTATTGAATGCTCAGATGGCAGTTTTTCATCCACAGGCTCGATACCTTGGTTCTTTGATAATCCTTTAGGTTGTGAGTTTTCTTTATCATTTCTTTTGGAAAATGTAGCTGCCGTTACTTGATGTTGGCTTAGGATAATGCAATACGCTAAAAAATATTTGCAAAATACAACCAAATCAATCAAACATTATGGAAATATGCAAAAAATAATAAGAAAGATGAAGATATCCATTGCGTTGTGACTTTTTCCATCCATATGAACATAATTTAATAAACATTTTGTTTGTTTGAAGGTAAGATCCAAGAGTACGAATTGTGGTGAGTCTAGAATCCAAGGTGAAATTGATTACACGTTCTTAACGCCATCTCTAGAATACACAGCCACTTTAAACATGTAGATTACTCATTCTACCTCAGAAAGCCCAACAGCTAGTAAGGAATAATAAATATCTATTATTGGTATAGAGGAAGGTATTACATCCATAACGATAAGAAGCACATTTTGAACTTATACAAAAAAATATAATTTGACACAAATGATTCAAATGAAGGTGTGATTATATTAAATGTTATAATGAAAAGAATGTCTTTGAGCAGGGAAGCTGGGCAAAAAACAAGATCATGTCACCATAGCTGCAAACAATGTTGATTTCATATAATAAATCAAAACTCCATAAACAAAAGGAGGTTTAGCGATTGAATAAAGGATTGTTCATGCATTGAGCAATATTAGATATACAAATATATTCCTGTTTGACAAATTTGACAATAATTATATTGCTGAAAATATCATTCAGATCTTAAAAAATAAGCTTATTTTTACAAACTAAATCCATTTTCCCTACATTTACATTATTATAATACCTTTTGATTACTAAAAATAATGTATGATTAGATATAAATTCAAGCATCTCCTTAGTTCAGGAATAAATATTTATTTCGTCGATCCCTTGTTATGACAATTTTTGTATGTTCGACTCTCTACTCACAAAGGTATTGAAAAGAAACAAATCACCTGCAGTCCATTATTTCGGACATATACATGGCATGAGGAGTGTGTGCACTTGTCATTTTTTCCTCATACTTCATATAGTGGTACGAATAATGAGAAATAAGTGTTTTTTCATAGCTCCTTGTTCGTCAATCACTTCCAAATAAACTTTTTTATTTACTCTTTTCTCTTTATGCATGAAAAAATAATATAAAGTGCACTCAGGGGCAGGGTTGTTAAATTCCCCCATGTTTTTAAAAATAAAAACCCGTCCGAGTGTTGTTTTAAATGAATCCCGAGCTTTTTGATAAAAAAGGGCAAGCTTAAACATCTCATAAATTAAAACTTATATTAAAAATTTCTCATTTCTTAAATAATAAAATAATTGTTGTCGTATATATCGAAAGTAGGGAGTAAGTTGGATACAAGAGATATTTAGATCATTATGTACTAAAATTGCAAACAGGAATTTCAAAAATCGTTTACGATTTCAGAAAAAAGTGCATATAGTAAGTCCACTATGAATATTTGTAGAATTGGAGAAATAACCACGAATTAACCTTATTCAGTGGACGTATAAATGTCACATGATGACTGACACCAGAAGAAAGACTTTGATCTTAACTAATGAACTTAACTTTTTGTTTGCATAAATATATCGAGGAAAGCACAAAATTAAAAAAAGTGTGCGTTGACTTATGTAAATCAAACAAAATACGACTCAGTCATAGTTTCGGCGCCATTGAAGCACTCAATACCCATAATGCTACTCGATCTTCGGTGGGAAAACAATGAAAAAGCATTAAATTGAACCTCTAAAAAATCACTAACCAGTTTTTAAATAAAAACCACCCGATAGGGTTAACGGGGGAGATCCCCTCACAACAAACTTGCTCACGGGAGCCAAAGGAAGGTCCATGCCAATTTTGAAGCTAATTGGTTAAACAATGTAACCATTACTGAAGTCTTACAAATCAAAATCAAATTGTGCGTATATTTATCAAGGGCGAATTTTCGTTAGGTTAATCTAAACCTTCTGTAACATTTGGAATAATCCTTTTGGTGATATAAAAAATGTATGAACATATTCAAAAACTAACAGAGCTCTATTACAGTCACAAAGGCCTTGATTGCTCATAATATACTTTGAAGTTTGATGGGTCTTTATTATGTAATATCATAGGTATGAATTTTTTATAAAAATCCTTCAATTACTATTCTGACAGCATGATTGCCCAAGTGTCACGGTGGATTTAAAATATGATTATTTCTTTGTTGTAAACGCTGTTTTGAAAAAAAGAATACAGAAGCTTAGATAAAGTCATTGTGAGCTGTGTAAAATATTCATGGTGGAGCACGTTTTAATATTATCTAAGACTGCAAAGCTGTTGCAAGTGAAATGCAAATATCTCTTCAATAGTCAATAAAAAACTGTTTTCAGTTTAATTTTTAATAGGGAACTTTTGATAAATTTATTCGAATTGCCTATATTGTCGTTTATCAATCAACACTTACATAGAAACCATTTTAAATAACTATTTTTTGAAAACAATTTGCCTAAAGTAAACCACTTTAAGTAGGTATGTTAGTTTATATGCTTTGATTAGTCAAATTTAATGTTATATATGATGGAATAATTATTAATTAATATTATATGTATATACTGATATAGATATATATATATATATATGCTTCAAAATACCAATAATAGTGAACTAGAGGCATATATACACTCAGAGAGTGCAAACCTCCGCCGTCATGAGCCTTCCGAGGCGGATTTTTTTCACGATGGGAGTGTAGAGAGACGGGGGAGGGTTCCCTAACGGAAATTCGAGAGGAAGACGCTCCCGGCACCCAATTCACAGCACAGCGACATTCTATTGGCAGAGTAGCTAACTTGAAACATTTAGTAGTATTAGTCATTTGGCGCCTCAATTCGCACTCAGAGATGCCAAAAATTTAATCACTTCTTCCTTTTAGCATTCCAACAACCCCACAAAATTTCATCCAAATCTGTTCAGTACTTTTTGAGTTATTGCTGACAAACCACAAACTAACAAACCAAAACGCAGTGAAAACAATACCTCCTTCGGCGGAGTAATTATGGATATAGCAGATTTTCATAAAATACATGTGACTAAAGATAAACTCGATTGGGAGTTAACGAATAAGAAAAAGGATATACGACAAGACACTTGGTCTTAAGATGACATGAAATACCGGGATTGAATATGGGGATAGCTTTAAGTGACAAATAATATATTAAGCCGCATTTTCCTTTTTATGTAGATTTTAATAAGTGATGTAACAACGAGAGCAACAACATACTAATTATGATATTCCTATCTGTTTTGTCAAAATTGTCATTGAAGCGAGTGTAAAAGTTGTCAGGAATGCCGACAAATAAATGTGGAGTCGTTTACTCTTTGAGGCGAGTGTTACGATGCAGTTGCGTGTATAGATACGTGCTTCATTTTCCTTGTTTAAAAGGTGTCATGGGAGGGGGGTGGCATTATTTTTTGTATTAATCGGATACTAAACCTAGTGTTTATAGACCGTGCCGTGTAGTATCTGCATATAAATGCAATGGTATGTTGTATGCAAGATTGATACTCTTGCATTTAAGGGTGTTCCTATCCCACTTAGGTGGGCATGGGAAGACTCTCAAGAAGAGAGTTGTATTATCAATCAAAAACAAAACGAAAAAATATATTCATATACATTAAACTTGAGAGCATATATCCTATTTCTCCAAATGACATTTGCATATTTATGCATGGGTGAGATGATTTATCGTGCATTTTAATTTTTTGAAGCCTTGCTCACGACAGACTCGATAATTCATCAGATTTTATTTCTCCCTATATGTGGCCGAGCAGCTGGAAATAATGTATGATGTGTGAAATATTAACAGAAATCATAATTTCAATTTTTTTAATATCAAATCCGTATCAACTATTTTATTATTATTTCTTATGAAATACATTGAAGATCAATAACTTAATAATAAGTAATATAGGTTTGATGGACTAGTCCAAGAGTCCAAAAATGCAAATTGATATGTATATTCAACTCAATCAAGCTATCAAGTGAAACAAATTTAGAGGGACCGAATGAAAGAAAAGTTAGGGGAGTGCCTATTGCGTTAAGGGGTCTGTTCAACTCTCAATGTTGAGGGCGCAAGTTTGAACCTCGTGAGGGGAAGGTCAGTTTTGGACAGCCTTACTGAAAGATCCTAGGTTTGAAGATTAAATATAACGCAAGTATGCTTATTTATATCCAGTCGAATACTGCAATCCTATCGAAATATATACAAAAAAATGATTGCTTTTTTAGAAGTCTCTTTTGCAATTATTTGACAAAAAATTTTTGTGGTTGAAATTTAGGATTACTGCTCCAGATAGAACTACGATTTATTTAATGAAAAACAATAATTATATAAATGTAATGTTTATATAACGACAATTGCACAGTTTTAATGGATGGATTTCCCGTCAGAGAGCATATTTTACCCAAATTCATACAGTTCTTATTTCTTTAAAAGTATTAGAGCTTTCACTATAAATAAATATAGTGACAATGTACAAAATTTAAGAAAGAAAAACACTTCATTGGGCAGCTACCTATATAAATATATCTTTCATCAAAATGTACAAGCCTAAATTTTATATAAAACAGTATATCGAACATCAGTAATTTACATATACAGAAAGGATTTTTTCAGATACGATTTCTACGCATTAAGAATGTCGTGATTCATTGATAATAAAGGCTGTTAACGTTATGTAAATGTCCCATAGAAATTTGTTAATATTAGTGGTGTAAAGTAACAATACAAAGTTATAATCATATATTAGAAAATTGAAATATTAGACATTAAATAACTTTCTAATGATAGGATAAAATTAATAGACTCGTTGTTATTAGGAAAGCCCTGATTAATTGAAAATAAAGCCCTCCATGAAATCCTGGTCCATATTTAAAATAAATAAAGTGACCCTCAATAAAAATTATCGTTGTTCAAACATTTTTTAGCTGCGTAAGTCACAATATTAATCATTCTTGCTCAAATAGCTCTTAAAGAAAGCTGTAACGGAAGGTTGCAAAGTGCATGTAAAGTATATACATAATCCATCCAGTTCGATTGTCTAAAACAAGGTGATAAGTGACTTCCATTGATAAAATAT
>CP045901.1:13676123-13692512 GCA_013387185.1 Caligus rogercresseyi
ACAAAAACATTCAAAAATTAAATTCTCCACAAGGAATAATAGACAATATCATTTAATACTCATATATATATATATAGATATTCAAGAAGGCTTCAAAAATAAATCAAACAACAACAACACAGGTATATAAAAGTTGGACCTATCGATTGACAATCGGTATCCTACTATATATTTATCAGCAGTCGATACCGATCATTCTTATTTTTTTCAAACAAGAATGCTGCTACCGATAGATAGATTTATACGAAAAACCCATATATATATATATATATATCTATATATAGATATAATATTATATATTATATATATATATATAGTACAGGTCGGATGGAAAGTCCCGAGACTAACTAAGAAACACATTTTCTTTACAAAATTCGATTTTATTATTCAACATAGTTGCCTTCGAGGCCGAAACAGCGATTATAGCGATCTTTCAATTTTTCGATTCCACTTTTATAGTAATCTTTCGTTTTATCCGAAAAATAGGCTTCTGTCTCGGCGATTACTCCATCATTGTCCTTAATTCTTGCCAGCGAGCATTCTCTTCAGGTCTGCAACAGGAAATAGTCGCTGGGGCCAGATCTGGAGAGTGCGGTGGATGGGGAAGCAATTCGTAGCCCAATTTATTTAATTTAGCAATTGTTTTCATTGACTTGTGACACGGTACATTGTCTTGGTGAAAAACACTTTTTTCTTCTTCAAATGGGGCCGTTTTTCAACAATTTCATCGTTCAAACGCTCCAACAAGGCTATATAATAATCGCTGTTGATTGTTTTCCCCTTTTCAAGATAGTCAATGAATATTATACCATGTGGTATCCCAAAATACAGAAGCCATAACCTTCCAAGCTGACTGTTGTAATTTTACCTCGCTTGGATTCGGTTCATCATATGCAGTCCACTCAGCTGACTGTCGATTGGACTCGGGAGTGAAGTGATGGAGCCATTTTTCATCCATTGTCACATATCGACGCAAAAATTCGGATTGATTACGATTGAACAGCTTCAAAACACTGCTCAGAATCATCAATTCGTTGTTAACTTGGTCGATTGTGAGCTCTCGCGGCACCCACTTTGCACAGAGCTTTGCATGTCCAAATATTCAATGTCAACGATATGTACAACTGCAACGCGCTCTTTCGATATCTTCAGAGTCTCAGCTATCTGGATCAACTTCACTTTACAGTCATTTAAAATTCTTTGTGGATTATTTTATGTTTCTGGTGTAACAACCTCTTTTTGGGCGTCCACTCTGTTATCATCATTCGTGCTCACACGACCACGTTTGAATTCAGCAAACCATCGACATATGGTTGCTTTCGATGGAGCAGAGTCCGAATAACATTCTTCAAGCCAAGTTTAGTTTCAACGGTATATTTCCATCAAAAAATATGTTTTAATAACACACGAAATTCGTCTTTTTTCATTTTTTCACAATAACAAAAGGGGCTTCACTTAAAACGCAATATCTCACAAACTAGTTGTCAGACAGCTGTATAATTTATGTATGTATGTTTTGAAGGTTGGTACTAGCTGACAGGTCATATGAAAACAAATCCACTGGCGCCATCTATGTGTTTTTCTGGGGACTTATCAGCCGACTTTTATATAAATATATGTACATATGTATATATATATATATTAAGATACATATATATATAATATAATATATATATATATATATATATATTTATATATATATATATATATATATATATATATTATATAGATTATATATATATATATATATATAGATATTCATAGACCCTTTTTACCTTTTTTCTATGTTCGCATTCTTGAGGGTTAAAAGAAGCCTTTCGTCATCCTATTATACCTATTACAAAATGTCATTTTTTCCTCTCTATATGACTTTGACATAGGGGGTAATTTCTTTTTTTTTTCTCTTCTTCCAAAAAGGAGTTATACTTTTAGAAATAAACTTGTAGGAGGAGCAGGTCAGCATTTATTTTTTCCCCTCTTTATTTTTTTTGCATGCAGTTGACGCTTTCAATTGTGAATTATGACTCTGACCCAGTCCTGAAGAGTGGAAAAAAAAGAAAATGCAAGAAATGGTTGTATTAGGAGGAGGGGAGAGGCAGTGAAAATTACATATGACAAGCAGCCACTGCAAGGCAGAAAAAGAAAAAAACTTTCACCCTTAATCACTTCAAGGTAAAAAATCACTACACAACAACAAACAGTATATTTAAGTATTTTTTATTTCTTAGTAACTATATTTTTGTTTAGAGTGTGTCGTTAAGGGTTTCTTCGTCTTCTTCTTGTTGTTTTTACAGTAGTTAAAGGACTTTTAAAAAACTTCTTAACCGACTTGTTGTCAACGCATAGGTAGAGATTAATGGGTTGAGTCTTTATTTTTAATTGTTATTATCATTCAGGGATGAACTTCTTGGAACAAAGGGGGTCCTGCCGTTAAATGTGAAAGCATGGATGATTTGACTGGCTTGAATAGCCAACTTAAGGCTAACTAAGGCTGCTGGCATTTAAATACATCCCCTCCTCTTTGAACAGGGTTTTGTAGTTGTTTCAATAGTGAATAAGTGCGAATGGATCTTGATATCAAAGTGCAATATTATTATTTTATTCAGTAAAATCATTTGATTAATCTGACGAATTTAATTGGTGCTTTGTTATAACATGACATTAAAAAACAAATATTTTTTACCTCTTTAGTTCGATAGGATTGTATCCCTGTGGATATGAATAATTGCTCAATGAGGTGAATCAAAATTGACCTTCCCCTATTGGAATTCGATCCTGCGCCCTCACTTTGAGAGTAATACAAGCCTTTAAAACACAGGCTTTCCTGGACTTTCCTATTTGAAAATTGTCAATCTCTTATTCATACATTTGTATTATATTTTTGTATAACGCACTGATATTAATCTGTTTATTTAATTTGTTTCTTTGATAAATATTTGATATATGTATACATATATAAACAAACCAATAGTATAATCAAAATATAATATTAATAGGAAAATATATATATTTATAAATAGATTACGCTTTAGGAATAAAAAGGATCTAAGCAACCCTGCAATTGGATTTGCCACCCTCCCAGCACTATATAATACACTGTGTATAAGACAATATAAAACCCCTTCTCAAGAAAAACAGCTTCAAGGTGTATAAGGCCTAAAATAGAATTAAATTTTGGGTTATACATTTATAAAATTTCAAAATAATAATTAACTAGAGGCATATATATAGGGGTACATTGTAAATTGAACTATTTTAAACATCATCCAGATCCATAATGTGGATATGTGCAGGTTTTCATCATTCTAATATAAAAGGTTGCATGGACAACTGTACACTAAACTTCACCACAATTCTTTGACAACAAACAATAGCCGTCATGGAACAAGCAAGGAGGGACGCCATCCTCGAATTTGGCTCGCGCGGTAAACAGCCCGCTGCTATCTACAAGCTGCTCACTACCCCAAGACCACCGTTACGCGGTCTTCAATGCCTGGGAGGCTGAGGGAAGGTCTGCCGCAAGGCCCACAACATAAGAAGTGACAGATCCCCACCTCCCGCTTCCTCGCAGTCCTCGAGAAGTCTATCAAGGCATTGCCGAGACTTCCTTGTCCAGGTTGGCCAAGAACCATGGAGTGAGCAAGCAGATGGTCTCCAAGGCGTGAAATGAGGACATCGGGTAAAGGTCATACACAATGGCCAAGCAGCACATCTCACGGCATCCATATAAGGACCACCAGGCTCACCAACGTCAAACGGCTCCTCAATGGCCTAAAAGCCATGGAGGAAGAATCACCTTCTTCTCCGACGAAAGAAGAACTGGACTGTCGGTAAACCCTACAACGGTAGAATGACAGGTGGCTTGCCAAGGAGAGAGGGAGGTCCCTGGGGTCTTCACCACAAAGTTCCCAGGCCTCCGTGATGAACCCTGGTGTCATCTGCAGCACCGGTGAGGTGATGCCCCCCTTCTGTCTTCAATCCCAAGGAAGGGTCAGCGCGGGAGAGGTATTGTGAAGTCATGGAGAAGGTGTGTCATCCCCTGGATGAAGATAATGCCGCTGGGAGGGAGTCCATCTTCCAACAAGACTCAGCGCCCGCACACATCGCCGCCTCAGGACCACCAATCTCTTCAACTCTCACGGCATCACATTCTGGGATTGGAACACCTGGCCCTCCAACTCCCCACCTCAATCCGTGGTGACTACTACTTGTAGGGGAAGTGGTGAGAGGGAGGTGTGCTAGGTCAGCCACAACAGTATCGAGGCCCTTTGAAGAACTCCATTGCGAGGGAGTGGAATGCGTCGATCCCGCGGAAGTCATTAGGGCATGCAAGTCTTTCAGGGGCAGGATGGAGAAGATGGTGGGCTGCTGAGGGAGGGCATATTGAATAAATGTCTTCTTTAATACCATATATAACTTTCCATATTGTCAAATACACTTCCAAATGCCCTTTTTATCAAGCTGGTTGAAGTTTAAAATAGTTCCAATTTATCATGTACACCCTGTACACTCAGAGAGTGCAAACCTCCGCAGTCATGAGCCTTCCGAGGCGGATTTTTCACGACTGGGAGGCGTAGAGAGACGGGGGAGGGTTTCCCCTAGACGAAATTCCGAGAGGAAGACGCTCCGTGCACCCAATTTCACAGCACAGCGGACATCTATTGGCAGAGTAGGCTAACTTGAAAATTTTTAGTAGTTTTAGCTCATTTGGCGCCTTAATTCTGCCTCAGAGATGCCAAAATTTTATATCACTTCTTCCTTTTGGCACTTCCAACAACTCCAACAAAATTTCATCCAAATCCGTTTAGTACTTTTTGAGTTATCCTGCTGACAAACCAAACAAACCAACAAACTAACAAACCAACAAACCAACAAACTAACAACCAACAAACGCCAGTGAAAACAATACCTCCTTCGGCGGAGGTAATAATCATGTCAGCACAATGTATATCGTCGTATTCCCTGGTGGGTTATCTAAGGATACCACTCCGGGACCATTTTGTCGAAAGTCATTGGTTGTTGAAAGATAAGGATTATGTAAATTGTGGCATTTAAAAAATGTATAAAGATCAAATGAAAGTCGAAAATTTCTTTAAAATAAAGCGTTTTTATATATTTTCTATTCTATTAGAGCTTTCTTAGAAATATGATTTTATAAGTCGTCAAAATGAAGCATCATTACTTTAAGGAATGAGGACTCCCTCAACAACATAAGTGCTTTTTAATTGACTATATGCTTAGCTGCAGGAAAGATGATTGAGTTATATGACTCACTTCCTTCGTCGTCAACGAGTCCCCATTTCTGTCACTCCTCCTCCTAGGAGAGGCATCCACCCCCCCCCCCCCCCCACCCCCCCCTTAATGAATGCCTTCTTACCTGTTCAAATCATACTTGTCGATTTGTTATTTGTTATTGTTGTCCTATTTCCATTGGCTTCTTCACTCCTCACTCAGGAGAAATAGGAGAAATCCAAACCATTCAAGTCCCCCCGTTTTTTGCTTGAAAATAAAAAAATAAGAAAAAGAACAAGAGGTTTTTTTACAATTGTATAATTAAGAATACTCAGTTTTTTTTTCTTTTTCTTCTTGTTATTGTGAAAACATTTATATGTATATCCGAGGATACTACTTGTCACAGTCTAAGAAAGAAAATAAATTACCTGAGCGATTTTTATATATACCTTGGAGCAAGAAATGTTTTTTGTCAAGTGGGGGAGACTAAAACACCATTCTTCGTTAAAAAAGTGGTTTTTCTATCGGAGAAATAAAATCATGGAGACTTTTTGGTAAATAGGATGCGAAAATAAGAAAAAGTTGTTAGAAATATAAACAGAAATTATTTTCACTTTTATTTATTCTAGTCAACAGTTCAATTTATATATAACTATATATATATATATTGAAGAATAGAACAAAAATAAAAACTTAATAAAAACGTAAAGGTAATGAATTCATTTATGAATATATATTTAATTAATTATTATTTGAAAAGTATTTTATTTCTTTGTAAATATAAAGTTTTTCATGTTACACATAATTCTTATGTCTAATATTGATTGAACCATGACGAATCCATAGAGAAACAAAATAGATGACTAAACATTCGTAGGAATATTCATTTGAACAGTTTCGCAAAATAAAATATACGTAAATGCACTATAAATTACAATGAGTGCTGTGTAATTTTTTTGGTTTAATATATTTTTTTACCACTCAAGAATATTCCATACTAATTAGCTAATTATAAAACGACAGAAGATGAGACAACTCGAGGAAATATTGGTGAACTGAAGATATGTATTTTAGAACATTTAAGTTTATGCATTTTAATGATATTCTTATTAAAAAGACAATGCCTACTATAGGTCACTACCGGCTGATACCGTATAGGTTCCGGTAAGGTGTTCTATTCAGGAGCTAAACAAACAATTATACACATTTTTTCCTAAAAGAATTCGTCATATTAAGTTACAAATTTTCAAAAAATTAATCAACTGGATCCAATAAGGATAACATGGATCCGGTGGAAAATACTAAATACCGTCAAAAAGGAATTGTCATGTTAAAAAAAATAGATATTTATATTATGGAATAAAAATAGGATACTCATTTGTGTTAAAGACATATCCAAAAGGTTAGATGCTACAAAAGAATACATAAGTTACTATTGAGGATCAGCGTTTCATTTTAGTCTTGGGGCTTAATAGACAAATTTGCTTATAAAGAAGTCTGCTGACATTCTTACAGAAGAGCACAAAAAAATCTGAGCCCCAGCAATTGTTTTTTGGGCTATAGAATAGCTAGTATTTGTACATCAAATGATGGATCTCCAATTGCACAACGTGAAAGCTTCGTACATCTTTCTTTTTTAACTAAAACACTTGGAAATTAAAAAAAAAGGTATTTGATAGGAAAGGTTTATCAAATCCTAAAAGTATATTTTGAGCTGTAATAGTATCAAGATATTCTTACGCATTTAAATTTAATTCAATAAATAAAATATTATATATATATATATGTAAGAAACAAGAAATATTTAAATCATGATAAAAGTAGTAAAAACATTTTTGGAAACAAAAAAATAATTGGAGATTGAAAACAGAAGAATACAAAAAACAATTCCTCTTTTTATACCCCAAAAAACCATTTGGTTTATTTCATATTTACATATATTTTTAATAATAAAATGAAATACTTAAAAATATGTTAAAATTTGAAGATATTTTCAATTAATTTCAAAATAACGATATTTAAATTATGTTACAAATAAAGATAATTAAGCTATGTTTCAAATTAAAAGATATTTAAATACTGTTACAAAGATATTTAAAATACGTTAAAAGTGTCTTTTGGAACAAAAAATATGGAGATTGGTAACGGAAAAATACAAAAAGCAATTGATCTTTTTATACCCAAGAAACCATTTTGGAGTTTAAACGCATCTATCACATATATATATATATAATTATTAATGTTTAACTATATGAAATACTTGAAAATATGTTCAATTTAAAATATATTTAAATTATATTAAAGTTAAATATATTTAAATATGTTCCAAATTAAAAGATATTTATATTATGTTTCAAATTAAAAGATATTAAAATACTAACAAAGTGTAAACTTAAATTTTATTATGGGAGACGAGAGAATACAAAAAATAAACAATTGCTTTAATTTCACACAATAAAATGATTTTTTTCATATTATTCATACGCATTTACATATAATTTTGATAAATAAACGAAATACTTAAAAACATGTTAAATTTAAAGATATTTAAATTAATTTCAAAGTTAAGATGTTAAAATTAATTTCAAAGCTTAAGTTATTTAAATTATGTTACAAAATAAAGTTATTTAAGTTATTTAAAAAAAAAAATTTTAAGTTATGTTAAAAGATCTTTAAAATACGTTAAAAAGTGTAAAACTTATATTTTATTATGGAGAAACGAGAGAATACAAAACATAAATAATGGCTTTTCTTTCACCCAATAAAATCATTTTTTTTCTTCCATTTCTTACGCATTTACATATTTTTGATAATAAATGAAATACTTAAAAAATAAGTTAATATTAAAAGATATTTAAATTAATTTCAAAGTTAAAATATTTAAATTAATTTCAAAGCTAAAGATATTTAAATTATGTTACAAAATAAAGTTTATTTAAGTTATGTTCAAAATTAAAATTTAAAATACGTTAAAAAGTGTAAATATTTTATTATGGAGAAACGGGAGAATACAAAGATAAAACATTGCTTTTCTTTCACCCAAAAAATCATTTTTCTTCTTATTTCTTATTGTCAAACTTCATAAAACACCTTCAAGAACCATTGTTTTTAAGTAAGCAGTTGTATATTAATAATTGTCACCGGTTCTTAGTTCAGAACATAAAACTATATATTTTATGATCTTCTTTACAACATATAATTGTTATTTACTGCAAGCTTATTCATTATAATATACATAATATATGATATACATACACTTTTCCTTAGTCAACAACTATTTTGCAGCTTTCAGGGGCCATAAAACAGTGTGTGTAGTATCTTTTAAGTTCTTACCTGCAGCTCTCACCAGCTCTGAGGGGCTACTCCAAAGTATCCTATATATTATTCTTATTATTATTCCTTGAACCATTCATTTTTCATTGGATAAAGATTGTCCAAAGTAGTATGAGCCATTAAAAAAATAAGCTAAGATAGCAACCATTAAGAAATAAAGGACGGAAGAAATGACGTTTGTTTACAACAAGGGAAGTAGTAGTAGTTCCTATTATGACTACTTTGTATGTTATAATAATAATAAATACATATGTGACCGTCAGCATAAAATGTAAAAAATGAAAAAGAGACAAAAGTATAAAAACAGGTTTCATATTTTTTTTTGTGTGAACATTTTTACTTTACATAATTAGTATCAAGATAAAGAATGATATATACAATATATATATATAATAGGATAATTGTGTAATATCTATAAATATAATAGGATAATTGTGTTAACAATAAAACATAAATTAACATTTTAGTAAAAAATTGTTATTTTTTATCGGTGGCTCTATAAAAAGCCTTTGTTTTCATATACTTTGTTAGACATAAGCTTTATTTTCCTATACTTTGTTAACATAAGCTTATTTTCAATCAACAGCATTCTGAATCTGCATAGTGAGTAAGAATTAGACTAATTATAATTGAATTTGCTGTGGTGGTCCAAGAAGCTTTTAATATTAGTGATTGTCACGCTTTTTTTTTATGTCCAGTTATATTCATAAAATGCAAATATATCAACTCCTGTATGTGTGCATCAACATATTTTTTTATGTTCAGGGCTTAAAGGGTAGGTCGGAAACTATTAGTGATGTACATAATTGAATGGGGAACATTTTATAAAGGGTAAAATCTGTTGGCAGAGGGAGTTATCTACATAGACACAAATAATAAATTAATAAAACTTTAAGACTTAAAATATTAGTATTGACTTGATAGAAAGAAACGTAAAAACTAAATCACTTTTATGAAGTGTCTCTTGATTTATATAAAACTTTTTTAATACTGGACAGTAGAGTGTGTTCTATCAAAAAATAATTGCCACAATCTAAAATCCTTTTACATCATGAAAAGCTACCAAAACTCTGGGAACCATCTTTGGTAGGACAGCAGAAAATAATATGTTTTCCATGTAGATGTTCTTTGGGGACTGATTGGCATTTTTTAAGGTGCACTGACAATAGAGTCCTAAACATATTGGCAACAAGTCAAATCCTTCTTCATCATGAATTGATGTTTGATATGGGCAAAAATGTTTTTCCTACTGGTAAAATTCATAGAACTACGTCTCATTTGCAATAAAACTCCCTCAAAAATTAATTTTGAATTAAAAAACCTTTGTATAATGGAGGATAATTTTTTTTAGGTTAATCACATTTTATCTGGTTAACGATGAAAATTTAATATAAAAATAAAATACACTAAAGTTATATACAGAAACAGAGCAAAACTATTTAGTTGCAAAGATACATAAATGAACGTTTAGTTCACATTATCTGCCCTGAAGAACAACCTTACATAAAAAGAAGCATCATTTATATTATATTGTTTAATAATTCACGATGTTTTCTTAAAATCCTTTTGATAGTTTTCATGTAGAGCTTGGATCTTGCTGGCACATTTTTAATTATGTCGCCAGCCCATTTCCACGTTTAGGGCCTCCTAAATCCGGGATATTTTTGATGTCAGTAAAATATATATTTGTTTATTTAAGAAACGGGGTTTTTGCATTACATTGGTTGACCGTACTTTAAATACCTATATAGTGTAGTAAAAAGTGTATAAAAATGCAAGGGTTTATTATTAAAAGAAAGACTTGACAGAAGTAGCCCTAAGATTTCTTATTGGAGGAAAAAAATGTTGTCGGCCATTCTTGCCTTATCAAATACCCCAATATATGAAGGACACATATTTTTCACTAAATAAACAAACTTCTTCTTTTTTTCTAGTTGAGTAGTCACATATATAATTATATGAACTGTTTTCCCTTAACGACCCTCTCCTCCGAATCTAATTGGCTGAGCGGAGGAACCACCTATGAACATTCAGGAGATATATAGGTGATGGCTCTTTCAAAGATAAAATAATAATAATAATGATTGTATGTATGTGTACCTTTGTAGATACAAAGTCTGTCATACTCATACCTTGTATGTTTGTCAGTATTTACTAGAGATCATGAAGAGTCCTGAAAGAGATAAAAAAGTCGCAACTATTATTTAAATTGTTGGGTTCTCATGTTTACAGTTTGTTTGGACTAATGATTTTTTGAGATATTTTACATGGGTGAGAGATTGACATTATTTTTTGAATGTAATTCTAAGGAATGATGAGGGACAATCAAAGTATAACGGTTCTTGAAAAAGGATGTTCTACTGTGAGTGACAGATTTTAATGGTTGCAGTAAGACCAAAAAAAATTAAATAAAAAAATAATTTATTTTTTATACCAGACATCAAGATTTGGTCAATGTAATCATATATATATATAAATATATATTCATATTTTATTTATTATCATTATTCCTTTATATAATGTGTATATATATATATACATATATATGTATATTATTACTTAATATTAATCTATATATATACATTAGGGCTGTTTTTATTTTTCAAATGTTTGAAATGTTAGCAACATTGTGGATTTTCTGTTTCTTGGTGATAAAAGAAGACGACATACAAAGTTTGAACAAAATCGGTCAACATTACGGGGTTGCACAACGAGGTCAAAGTTTTAAAAATTTAGTAAAAATATAGTTTTCCGCAACTTTTTTTGAAAATGGTGGGCGTTACAGACTTCAATGATAATTATTAATTTAAAGGAAATCTAATTTAGACGTATTTTTGATGTTTTTACTAAAACAAAGTTTTCTGTACAAACAAAGAAAAGTGAGTGTCTAATGTTAGCGTATTTCATAGCTTTTTTGTATCAATTAACTTCACTCGCCTGTAAAAGATGACTTGTTCGCTTCAGAGTAAAATAGTGTTTTAAGTTTAGTAAACCTTTGGATGATAAATCCAAAAATGACCTTGGTTGCATTCTATCAATTCAAAATTCAGTACAATCTGAGTTTACATCATATGATTCAGAGCCTATATAAAAAAGTGTCCCGGTCGTTTCCTGATATATATATATATATATATATATATATTGTTAACAAATTATCTTTTCATATTCTTTCTTATGAACAAAGATTTCTCTCTCTCTCTCTCTTATCTGTGCCTCTGTCTCTATGTGAATGCTTCCTAAAAACAAAACAAGAAGAAACATAGGAACAAAAGATATATCTTTTTGTTAAATCATGATAAATGCCGAATTCTCATTTCTATTTTTTGCTTATGTGTAGGAACAAAAGTTCCATTTCGTTGTCTCTCTCTCTCTCTCTTTCCCCCTCTCTATAGATGGTGGGGTCTACCTCATGAGTAGAAGTTGACATATTGCATAATTTTCACTCCTGCATGTTGTTGCTTTGTTTGCCCACAACAATGTAAGAAAAAAAAAAGATAGCATCGAGAGCTTAAAGTGCAGGTGCGTTTAATATTTTTTGAGGAGAAGAAAATAATAATAAAACATATGACTACTGGCTTGAAGGCAGAGAAAATAAACAGTGTTTCATGAGGCATAACAATTAGAACTTGAATCAGAGAAAACCTTGCCCCCATCACTCAGTTTGACTCTGCATAATTGAGCATGGAGAGAGAAAGGTGTACAAAACATAGTTAGATGCAGGCAGTTGTACCTCATTTATTATTGAAATATGTAAAAATATGATAAATCTTATGAAATATTGTTAAACAATTATAAATAAATAATATTTATAATAAATGAAAATGATTGGAATGTAGGAATAACAGAACGGAAGCTCTCGCAATCTTACCAATAAGCATTTTTCTCCTCAGTAGATAAATCATCCTTCTTAATTTAATACGCCAGAGTGATGATATAGTTAAATTAATATTAATAAGTGTGTAGTCCATTCAACGGATTTGACCATGTCATGGATCCAGGCATGTAAGAAGAGACAATATTTGTTTTTAAGGATCATTTTCTTCACTCTGCATTCAGGTTAATTCCTTAACTGCTACCACAAGTGAAGTGATACTTTATAGAATATTACCATCTCTTCTTTTTATCATTTCATCTTCTTTTCTTGAAAATAATCACGTTCCAAAAAGATGACAAAATTGTTGTTCTTATATATATATATATATATATATATATAGTATATATTATATATATATATATATATATTATATATATATATATATATATATACTTATATCAGACTTGTTGACGTTCGCAAAAAGTTGCTGTTCGTCATTCGTTTGTCGTTCGCCAAAATTATGGTTCGTCGTTAATTAAATTGAATCGTTCGTCATTCTGAAAAAAATGACTGCAGTTTTAGAAAGGAAAGTTTTCCTCGCCATTCTAACAAAATTGATGCCGTTTTTTGGAAAGGAAATTTTTTCCAAATAAAAAGAAAAATCATCCTCTTTATTTGTTGCCAAAAAAGAACAATAGGAATTTGTTGTTGTCGTTTGTCACACATGAACGACGAACGATTGCAAATGAACGACAAATCAACAAGTCTGATGTATATATATATATATTTATATACCTATATACATATACAATTTAAAAGTAAACCTTTTAGTATTGTTCCCAACCAACCAACGTATATCAAACATACTCATAGATGTAATCAGTGAGAAAAAATATTTTAAAATTGAAGGGCTATGTTTTTTTCCTCCATTTCAGATAAAAAAGGATTTAATAATAATAATTGACCATTCAGTGAGAGGAAGAGAGATAAAATATTGATTTCATATATGAGTTAACAGAAGGTATTTGTATACTTAGATCCTGGGTAAACTCAAAAATCAATCAACACAAGTGCATCAAAAAAATATACATTTATTTTTTTTACGAAAAAAAACATAAACTTCATTTTTTTTCGTCTTCCTTCAATGCGTAGGTCAAAAGTATTTTGACTTTATCTGATATAGAAGATCTTAGAGAGACGTTACCTCTCAACCAAGGGTTTGATTTTATGCCAGGGAGAAGACGAAGAAACAGAAAGAAACCATGAGAGAGAAGAAAAGAAAAAAAGAGTTTTGATGGCAGGGGTCGTAAAAGAACCGAGGGACCCATTTTTTATGGATTAAAGGTGTTCACTCCTTTCCTTGCAAGGGCAAAGGATTCTTTTACAATACGAGTGTGTTTGTTATTTGTTTCATACATGAGTATGATTACCCTAAGATAAGCTTGCATATTTGGAGAGGAGGGGGGAAAAATGTATGTTGAGGGTTCAAAGAAGGGATTATATTATTCAATCACAGGAAAACTTTAATGTAAAAAAATAAGGGGCTCGTCAAAAACGTTAAAACATATTTAATGTATTTTAAAGTCATATATATAAAAGTTTTATTTTATATTGCGTTTCATATAAATATGTTGATGCGCGTGCCTGGATGGGGGTAGTTCCTCCACTCTTTGGAGCTCAAACTTTGTCTCTCTCTCCGGACTCTTCTCGGGATCGGACTCCCCAGCTCCTCTTTGGACAGCGCCGCGGCTTTTCCCAATTACGGGCGTTCTTCCTCACTAAATGGACTGTATTTGTCTCGTAGTACGCATTGTAAGTGCGTAGTGTGGTGTGTGCTGTGTGTGTGTGGTGGTTTTATTCAGTCACTATAATAAAAGTATTTTTAATCATTAAAATAAATATAAATAACATAAGGATTGGGAAGGGATCAATCTCAATAATGATGGTGTCATTAATATTTACAAAATGGCTTACCCAGCGTTTCATTACAAGTCCATCTCGTCAGACACACGAGGCCTACTGACCATGACGAGAGGAAACGGAAAAACAAAGGAAAGGATTGATTTAAATACCCCGAAGCTAAGAGGTGTAACAAAAGGAAAAGTGTTGAGCTAAATACCACGAGGCGAGAGGTGTCAAAATAAACAAAAGGAAAATGGCAGGGGGGAGGGCAATTACAATTTAAAGGGCAAAAAATATGAAATAATATTGTAATGATTGAGCTAGGAGATCGCGCCCGCAACATCCTCTCCCTATTTTTGGCGTTTGTATTCATTCCCTTCACTTTCGGTTCTCGATACCCCTGCCCGGGTTGTCTCTCCTGAAGAGGCCTCGTCGATCCTTTTGATCCCCACTCCAGCCTTTGCAAGGAGTCAGAGCTTTACAATGGGACGAGTCGTCTCTCCCCGTTCAGTACTTATTCTTGCAACCCGTACTCAACCGTCCTTTGAAGGATAAACCTCTTTTACTCGACCACACTTCCAGTCCCACGCTTCGTGCCTATATACAATTACAACCAATCTCCCACAGATAGTTTTCCTGTGGAAGCCTCCATTTTTCCGAGTCATGAGTGAGGGCAAATATTCGCCAATCCACGATTCCAGATACGGTCAATCACTCCCTGGAGGTACGAGAAGTGCTTCCTAGGATTCTTTGAAACGTAGTTCCCGGTTGGACAAAAAAATTGCATTGGGCCGTTGAAGAAGGAAGTGGTTTGGAGTCAGGGCCCGCAAGTCCTCAGCGTCTGCGCTTTCGTACGTGAGAGGGCGGGAATAATAAAACCCGTTACCGATACAAAAGCGAACGCATCTCGTCCTCCCGTAAATGACGATGACAACCCTGCTCTTCTTCAATGAGGTTGGTCATGGCTCTTTTTCCCGACTTCACTAGGGCCTCGTGGGCTCCTCCCCAGTGAGGTGCTCCAGGGGGTTGGAAAATCCACTCTGTTCCTCCTGACAATTCCGAAGGCCCCTCCTCCGACCTGAGCTTCTTGGCGGCTTTCTACGAAGTTTGTAGCGTTGTCAGACCTCATCACACGAGGGCGACCTCTAAGGTTCACGAAATTATAGTGAACATACAAATAGTTTTCTCCACTCAGGGACCTGGCCACCTCGATGTGTACCGCTCTTGTGGTAAAAAAGGTGAAGAGACAACCCCTCTCTTTTCAGTCTATTACGGGAGATAAGAATGTGGTAGGGTCCAAAATATCGACAGCAGTATAGAAAAAGGCGGTTCGAAGACCGCAAGCCGCTCCCTCGGCAGGTCCCCCATCAGCTGTCTGCATTGGCTTCGCTGTTTGTTTCTGGCAAACAAGCATCTACGGTTGGCTCTTTTGACTGCCTCACGCCCATTAACGACCCAATACTCCTCCTCAGGTCCGCCAGGGCATGTTGACTCCAGCATGAAGCCTCTCTGGTGACGATCCCCGACTATAAATCCGTCAGCTGTGCTTGTGGGTCGAGAATGATGGGATGTCTCTGCTCATAAGGACCCACTGCCGCGCGACACGCCCTCCTATACGCAAACTGTGTAGGGTTGTTGATAGACCAAGGATTTTGACCTGTCTATCTAGATGTCTCTTTCTCGAATAGGCCTTGATCTCTTCCCCGTAGCTATGCTCTTGAGACTTCTGGAGAGGACTTCAAAACGACTTTCTGGTCTCCTCCCCAAACTCTTTCCATCCCTTCCTGAGAGCCTCTTTAATCGTGAGATGGCTTCGTACCACGCTTCATCCTCATTCGAGCTCATATCTAATTTTAGAGACTCTAACTTAGGCTTTATCTCCTCTGCATTCCATTTGACTGGCAGTTCTTCTGGCTCAGGCAGAAGTCCGGACCGTGGAACCATACTTTAGCCAGGTTTCTTCTGAAACACTGACCTTGTCGCTGCAATCCGCGGGGTTCTTCTTACCCGGGACGTGTCTCCACTCGTCTGGCTCCGTGTAGCTCCTGGATCTCTCCCACCCTGTGACTCACAAATTGCTTATAGAAGGAGGCTGTAGCTCTTAACCA
>CP045901.1:13692612-13711712 GCA_013387185.1 Caligus rogercresseyi
TATATAATATTATATATATATATCACCCTCTCTCTCTATTAGATGTTTCAATTCATCATCACATATTGAACTGTGTTTTAATATTTCTCATAAAAACATAATTCACGAGTTTTATAAACACATTAGTACTTATCAACTCCATGCTTAAGTACCATATTTCAACATGAAAGCCAGTTGATTCAATCATAGTAAGCCAATTTGTTCAGGTACTTTGCGTTCCCCCTTTTTTTAGTGTTAATTTCAGCATTTCAGCTGAGGTTAAACATGTCATAATTAAATACTTTGGCTTATAAATATATATCTCCAATGGAGCATCATCGGGTTTTCCCAGGCGTCAACATTATGAGATGTTGTAATTCCAAAATAAGTATGCATTTTGATCTCAGGTTTTAGTTGTCAGAATTATAAAATTTTGTAGTTACAAATATAAATTTGTAAATTAAAATAGTTACTTATGTGATTTTTCATACATTATCTTAGGTTTTTATGTATTCTGTTGTACATATCATACAAATTGAACTGTTGAATAAAAAAAACTTATTAATGTGATAATTCCAAAATATGTATGCATTGATCTCGGGTTTTAGTTGTCAGACTTATAATATTTTGTGGTTACAAATATAGCTCAGAGAAACATGGGGTTCCAGGGATCATAATAACGTCATATTGGTGAATCCACTTTATTTCTCTTAGAGTTCCTCTAGTCATTATTAGGACCTATTGGGTATAATATATCTCCAATGGAACATCAGGTTATCAGAATTACGTCATTTAAGACTTCAAATGGGTGTTAATGAGTCTTTTGATTTAAGTGTTGTGTCATATTCTGGATTTTAAATACAAGTGGTGTTTGAGCTCTACAAGTTACGATTATAGTATATTTGGATTTCAACCCAGTGAACCCTTTCCACGTAGTCCCTAGTTACATATACCATACTCACAGCTAGTTCGGTGTATTGTGTATACGACTATGGAGAGGAAACCATCATATATTTTTTCCTGCTGTGGGAAATAGTTGTCCTTTAAGGCCAAAAAAGGGCTTGGAATTTGTTACCCTTCTTTTTGTTCATATTTTTATTATTAATAACAACAAATTAATATTTGAAAGAATGGAATGTTTGATAGGCAAGCAGGTGTTGAGGACATGACGTGCGTTTCAACTAAGAGAAGAACAATAAATAGCACCCATTATCTCTCTCTCTCTCTCTCTCTATATATATATATATAATATTAATTAAGTTTGTTGTTTTCCTTTTTGAAATTAAATTTGAAAATGGAAAAAAAAGATTTCAATTTGCATTATGGGGCTTCAAAATAATGTATATTTTAGGGCTTCACATTTAAATACAGTTTTATTTGAGATTCGTTAAATGAAAATATCCTCTTTTAAATACGAGGACCGTCATAAGTGCGGCACTTCTTGAATTTTTCCCGCCTTATACTTAGGTTGACAACACTGTCAACAAGCATCTATCAGCTGACTCCTGTTAAAGTTTGAACACGCTGGGTCTTTTAGCTTGTGTTTGCGAGTCTTTACAGACAAACAACTTCATGAATTATGGACAAAGTAGAGAAGAGTGAACTTCGTGTGTTTCCATGGCGAAATACTACGAATAACGCTATAATTGCTCCCTCATCTGACGTATTCTCCAGATATTATGAATATTTCTTGTTTACGAACCTTAAGAAATGGCTTGGCGGAAAGAGATTTTATTTCAACGATGAAATCATCTCACAAACAATATATATTTTGAGGACCTCAACAAATCTTATTTTTTGAAAGGGATAAAAAAATGGAGGAACGTTGGACAAAGTATATATGTAGAGTTCAAAGGAGACTATGCTGAATAACAAAATTACTTTTTATCAAAGGACCTTATGTTTCATTTCAAAAGTCACGGACTTATTGACAGGCTTTCGTAGTTCTTTATTTATTAAAGCTTATCTAAATATATTTTGCCCCATGGCTCTAATGATCATCTTTTTTAACTATATGCATTTATTATTTTACGTTATTACTTCTATTATATTGTTATATGGAATATATTTATTAAGCTTTCATCTTTCAAAGAAGTATTTGATTTCTTTTTGAAAAAACTTATATGTGAACCATGTCAAAACACCTTCAAATTAACTAAAATTTGGAAATCGGTTAGAAAACTAATATTTCTATATTATTCTATATGGCTCTCTCACTTTGGTTTTCATGATTATAGTAACATTATAATACAAAAGTCCCTCAAACAAAGGGTTTTTATGAGGTGTCTTCAATGAGATGTATTTAAAATCCAACTCCGCTTTTTCATCTATCTGAAATCGGTGTCAATGAACCGTGTATAGAGCCAAACATGGTGTAGTCAATCGAAAGACTTTAAGCCTTAAAAAATGTTTTTCTCCTTTTTTTTGTCGCAAAATGTTTAAAGTGAGATAAAATATAAGGCAGTTTCTTGGCTTATATAGAGTTGTTAAATTGATGTTTAAAACATGAATTGTGGTAGTTAAAACGCTAATGAGGATGAAAAAATATATATATAAAGAAATGATATTTACCAAGGACTATCGATTCATATCGACATTTCAGCAAATCTGTACTACCGTCGATAGATAAATTCTACCGCCACCGATAATTTTGAACCTAAAACTCCCACCAAATATCGCTACTTAAAACATCGGTAGCGCTATATTTTTATAAGAATCCTCTCCAATCCCAGATGAGATGAACCCTTCCTGCTTGATTTAATGATATCTCAAAAATTAATTGGAGCACCACTTTTAGTATTTTCTCCAGAATGTAGAAATCTACCAACTATTTTCAATGGGTGAAAACTTTATCCATCTAAGCTCTGATATTTACATTTATAAATATCTACTATGATGAATAAACTATATATATTATAAACTAAATAAATAAGTATTATATACAAATATTTTTTTTTGCCTAAATGGTTCTATAGAATTGCAGCTTCTGACAGGATATAAATAAACATTATAGCATTAAAATTAGTTTATCGAACCTAGGATCTTATCAATGAGGTAGACCAAAAATGACCATCCCCTCTCGGAGGATTCGAACATGCGCCCCCAACATGAGAGTTGAACACGCCTTAACACGCACGGCTATCGCATTTAAATACATATAATATTTTTTCTACAAGGTGTTTTTCATCAACTGTGAACAATGTGAAATATTTACAAAGTTAAACATTGAGATATCGACACTGAGTGTGTTTGCAAGAAGCACTTTGAATAAGATTTTCTTTTTTGTCTTCCTTAATAAATATAGATTGTATATATCCTAGTGTGATTTTGACACTCTATCACACTCATGGCGGCATATGGTTCATAAGCCATCAAGGGTTCTTGTTGTGTGTGTGTGTACATATTCTCTACTTATTTTTATATCCTTCTTGTTTTATGAGGTCAAACACACACACACACTTACAGGGACGCAGAATCTGTGGGGATGATGTTCTCTTTAATAATAATAATAAGAAATATTGTTATATCTCAATAAACAAGAGCAAACCCGGTTCTTACACTCGACTCAAGAGGGGATGCATAAAATCACTATGATTTTTTTTTCTTTCCTCCCTTCGTATCCTCTAATATACGAAAAGAATGTGAGTCATCGACTAAAAAAGGAAGTTTTTAATATGTCCTTGTTTTTTTTCGCCTAATTGGTTCGACAGAATTGCAATATCCGACTGGATATTAATAAGCCTTATAGCATTATAATTAGTCTTTTAGTAACGTAGGATCATATCAATGAGGTAGACCAAAAATGACCATCACCTCTCAGGATTCGAACCTGCGCCCCCAACATTGCTAGTGGAACACACCTTAACACGCACGGCTATCGCACCCCCTTGTCCTAATATGTCCTTGTTTAAGTCTTAAAAATAAACCAAATATACTGCACACCTATCTTGAGCGATGATTCAAGAGAACACTATTATAATCACCGTTAGAGAGAGGTGACCGCTAGGAAGGTTTTAGTACTAATATGTCTTCTGCAGAGGAAATTTTGTTTGGCTGCAATGAACGATTGACCGCAATAGAGAGAGGACACTGCTAACAGAGGTTTGACAATATGTATTGAAAGATGTATTATTATTTTATTGAATAAGTTTTATACATAAGAAATTTAAGTGATTTTATAATTGTGGTAACTATCGATACTAAACATATCTATAAACATATTGATATAATTATATTAATACATAAACATTAATATATATAAACATATAATTATGTTAAACCTTTTCAACAATAAACATAAAGTCAATGGTGAATTAAAATTATATTACATATATAACTCTCTAGGGAGGAAACGAATCCCCGCTCTCAGTATTAAGAGTTGAACACGCCTATGCACTAAGCTAAGGATATCCCTGCATATAACTAAATGATCGGGCCTTTCAAAATGACAATAATAATTACCCATTGAATCTAATGGTTTTACACATAGACAAAAAGAAAAGCTCCCGTTTCTTGTTCATAAACACTTTACATTTATTTGAAATGTATACCAATTCACAAACTTTAAATATGCTTTAAAATAGTAACTTAGTTCTTTCATGCTAAGAATCCTAATTTCTTATTAACTTATCTCATTTTGAACAAGTTGAACACATCATTTATTTTTTTCTAACTGACGAGTCACAGATCCACTACATATAATAGTAATACAATAATAATATCAGAATGGAAAAATAAGATGTAAGAGAGGATATGAAAGGAAAATATTTATAGCCTCTCGTGGAATTCCATAATTCCCCCCCCCCCCTCCCCACCTTGAATAACAACAGCAAAAATAATAATACACACTATAATATCAACAAAATCAACACAACTTACTTGAGCTTTCATATTATATATTTTTCTTTCTTCTTCTTCTGTGATTGCTCCATCCACATTAAAGAACATAAATAATATATACACGTAAATTTATGAATATACATATTCTTCTGTATTCCCTTTACTATACTTAGAGAATTGACAGAGAAAACAATTTATAAACCTTGATTCAAAAAAGAAAATGACGTTTATTATAAACACAAAGGAAAATTGAAATTTTCTCTAAAAAAGCATTACTACGTATAATTTATCAAAGTTATATTATAAAAGTTGATATTCCGCCATTATATATATATTTTTTACTTGAGTGTTTCTATTTCTTAGAGGACGATTAGGTAAAATTATTGGGAGGCAAACTACATAAAGTTGAGAGTCTAAATTCATTGCCTGTGAACCACAATATCAGTTTTTTACGAAAGCTATAATTAAGTTATATTGAACTATTACCAAAGTATTTTGTAATACCAATATAAAATTTAAAAGAACATCACGAATATATATATAGGCAGAATTAGTGAACATGAAATGACGTAATAGCTCCCAAATACTTAATTTAGAAAATATATAATTTAGTAAATTGTGTTGACAACAAACTGTTTTAAAATATTTATTAAAAATTATTCCACCTCTCTATCAAATGCTCGAACCACAGCCCTAAATCTCTTGACCACACAAGTGCAACTGTTACGCACAATTTCCTCGGGAATCTTGTCACAGGCAGCCTCAGCTACAGCCATCAGCTGATTCTAGTTGGCCCTTGGTTTAGCTTGGTTTGCCTTCCTTTGCACCATCCTCTTCATGGCAAAGTCAAGGGGGTTGCAATCAGGAGATGAGGGAGGCCAAAGGTCCTTGCTCCTTTGCAGTATGGGTCGGAGCTCCGTCTTGCTGGAAGCAGACAGGGACTCCACCAAACTGTTCCTGGATCCACGGGAATAGTTTAGTCTTCAGGAAGTCCAAGTACACGATCTTGTTGATTTTAACACCGTCTGTAATCCGGAACAAAGGTAATTTCTTGCTATTGGAGACCACAGTCCCCAGACCATCACAGATGCAGCTTTTACATTTGGTAGACGTTTCTGGTATTCTCTGGGATCTTGGAGGCATCCCTGTACATTATACGATCATTTACAGGATTGAACTTCTTTGTGGTCACGAAAAGTTTCTCATCAGAGAAGATCACAACGACACTAGGGTAGACTGCGTGCCATTTGAGAAGCAACTTTGATCTAGACTTCCTCTTGAACCTGTTTGCCTCGTTTAGTATATGGATCTTCTTGTACTTAAACGGATTCATGCCCAGGTCAGTTTTGACTACCCTCCCGATGGTCCTCGCAGATAAATTGAACCATCTTATTCATAGAGCGGGCCGGGTTACGTAGTATCTTGCCGGGGACGGCCTTTGTCAGCCTTGGTGTCCTCACTAATCGCTTCCTTTCTTGTTCAGGCCTCCTTGTGATTTTGCCCGTCTCTTTGATAACTTTTTTGGTACGCCAGATGAAGGTGGGGTTTACCCCAAGCATGTTCATGATAGTATTATGTTACTGACTAGAGTCCAACAACTTTAGGATGACTGTTCGCTTGCTTTCAAGGTCCATTTCGTCGTTGTTTTAAATAAAAAAACTGAGAAACAACAAAACAGATGTACAAATGTCCGTGGAACATAATTTTATATTATAACAAACCTCTCAGACTCATATTTAGAAAAAAATTGTACTTACAATCCGATGTTTCCTAATTCTGCCTAACCCCTGTATATATAATATATGAATATATATACAGAAGATATATATATACATATATAAGTATATATTTATTTATATTCATATTATATATATATATATATATATATATCGGACTTGTTGACGTTCGCAAAAAATTGTCATTCGTCGTTTCTTTTGTCGTTCGCCAAAAGTTATCGTTCGTCGTTAATTTTAAAAACGTCTAACACGGACCCGATCTATGACATATGTAATAGATAATTAATTTTTTGCTATAAATTTATATCAATCTTGTTGACGTTCGCAAAAAAATGTCGTTATTTAGTCGTTCGCTAAAAAAATAGTTCGTCGTTATTTTTATCTTCAATCGTTTGTCGTTCATCGTTTGTTTGTTGTTCACCATTCTGAAAAATGACGATGTTCTTTTCGGAGGGGAATTTTTCTCGCTATTCTGAAAAATTATTTTTACAAAATAAAATTTTCCAACAAAATGAAGAATCTTGGTCTTTTTTTGCGCCAAAAACGAATGACGAATATAAGAAATTTTCCTTGTCTTTCGTCAAAGAATCTGTCGTTCATCGTTCGACAACCAATGAACGATAAAGCTACAAGTTATATATATATATATATATATTAGCCTTGACAGCTCCAGCCATTTTAGACATCCTATATCTATATTCAAGTTATAACACTCATAACCTTGACAGCCTTTTTAATCACTCTATAAGCACGTCTTCATATTTATATAACTTTCTTAATAAGGCAAACAAAAACTTGGTCGGATTGGATAATGACGATGACAAAAAATGGATAACGAAATATGACGAACTCCACGTAGCAAGATAAGACACATATTTTTTGTCAATTCATTCTTCTGAGCTTATAAACTTAGACTGAGGATTATGACGTCTTATAAGACACTTTTATTACGAGGTAAAATAATCTTTCTTAATTGAATATGATGATGGCTTCTTCATATCATCATGGAAAAAGGAGGGGGAGACTTGAAAAGACTCTAATGTATTTTTGGCTAAAGGAGCTTAAAGGACATTTTCTCCCCTCCTTCTATTTGTTTATAGGAAATTTGTTGTTGATCTTTTGATATGGAGACAAAGAAATATAGAATTATATGAAATCCGGGAGATACAACAAACAATGCCATTATTCGATTCCTTATTAATAACGATATCATTTTTATTATCATCCAGGCTCTGATTTATTGATCCTATTTATTTACTTATACCATAACCCCGATAATCGATAAGTCATGTTTGATATATTTTATATTAATAATATGTCTTTTTTACAATGGGATCCCATCTCTTTGAAAGTCCTTCCAACAATGTTCGTAATAATGAAAGCTGCTTTACAAGGATATAATAAAAAGTAATAAAATGATTATATAAGATAGCGGAAAAATGATATTTATTAATTAAGGAAGGATGGAATATGGTTTAAAAGACTTTATATATATAGGTATATCAATATATATAAATATATATAACTATATGTATATATATATATAGTTTGAGGTAGGACCCAAGAGTACGAATGAAATCGAGTCATATATATATATATATATATATATATATAAACTTGTTGATTTATCGTTCATTTGTTGTCGTTCGAACGATGAACGACGAACGATAAAGTTTTGACGAACGATGAACGATAAGAAATTCCTTATCGTTCGTCGTTCGTTTTTGGCGCCAAAAAAGGGACAAAGATTTTTAATTTTCATGGGACAAATTTTGCTAAAAATTATCGATATTTTTAACTTGAACCGTTCGTCGTTCATCGTTCGTTTCGTTTCTTTCTATAAAAAACGTCGTCAATTTTTTTCAGAATGACGAACGACAAATTATTCAATTTAAAAATACCGACGAACGATAATTTTTGGCGACGACTAACGAACGACAATTTTTTGGCGAACGTCAACAAGATTGATATATATATATATTGCAAAAAATTAATCCTCTAATTAATAATGTCATAGCTCTGGGTCCGCGTGAGACGTTTTGTGTGTCCTACTGCAGTCCACCAGTTAGAAACCTCTCAAATGTTTTAAAGTAATCAAAACACCCCCTTTTCACATATTCTGACGTCATAAGACTTTTCATTACCTGCACATAACCTCTCCCCTAAACCCCATCTCTTTGAACTCCATCACCACCTTATCATCTCAATTCTCCCCTTCTTCAACTTACACATACAAGCAATGTCTCAAATAAATATTCCCATAATATAATAAATGGGCATATAAAGCAACAAAAGAAAGAAAGGGAAAAACATATGTAGGATTTCATTGTGTTGAGAAAAAACATAATAATGACCGGATTTTCCCATAAAACATTTATATATATTAATATTAATAACGATACGACCTCTCAAAAGAATGTGAGGTTTTTTTACTTATAAAAAGAGTTGGCTTCCTTCAAAGAATCCAAGGAGGACAATGGCATTATTGTTATTTATTATGTATGAGCTGCACAGGTTCAGAATACAAATGGAATTAGAGAGGGGGATGCCATTACTGGAGACATTTTGAGAGTTAGATTTACTAGGAGGAGATGATGGCTCTTTAAAAAAAGGTTCCCAGAGACACGCATACGCACACATTGGACACATTGTATCCCACTTGCAAGACTAATGCATAAAGGTAACATCTAGTGATACTATTATTAGTACATAGTAGTATGATTCTGTATTTTCTTATCTTCACAATCCCTCCTCCAAAAAAATATAAGCCCTCAACAAACTCCAGCCTTAAAAACCTGTCTTAAAAGTATAAAAAAACTTCCCAAAAAGTATTATTTTATCTTCTTGTATATTTGGAGATCATAGAGTTATTGGTATATGCTGGTATGTTCGGGCAAGCTCATTTGTCGGACAAGCTGATACCAGTGAGTCTAAAAGATTGTTGATGCATATAAATTCAAACAATGGAATGAAATAGTTACACAAGCCTGTGGACATATTCTGTTTCAATCTTTTTAAATTCAAATTACACATCACAAAAAATGATCAATAAACATGTTTTAGATAAATACATTCTAATTTTTGACTATAAATAATTAAGTTAATATTTTTCAGATGAATACAATTACATCGAAACTATTAGGCAAAAAGTTTAATATAGTTTATTCAATAAACATATATAACTATATGTTTATAGGATGGATTTCCGTTTTTATTATGGACATGATTTCATAGCATTATGACTGTATTATTATTTATATGTAGTTATTATTTATAATACTTCGAAATGACAAATATAATATATAATATATTATGATATTCTGGATAAATGAAAACATAAGCCCGTATTAGAGTACATTTTAAATTCTATTATAACATCAACTGGAGCTCAAATAGGTTTATTCAAACAATGCTTACTCTTAAATATATATCCTTTTAAAGTATTTTTTAAGTCCAATACTCTGGGTTATAATTAAAACACTTCAAAAACATGGTTTTTTCATCTTAGACGATTATATGACGTAGGCATATTCAGAATCAACCATAATTGGACTACGTCTTAATTTAACAGACTGTAAACAATGTACTTTTATACATATAAAGTAAATTTAGATGAAAGACGTAACTTATTATTGGGCAATAATTCTGTTTGGAAGAACTCTTAACAAAAACTTATAACATGGGTCCTGAGGTGTTACTTCAACTACCTCTCCTGACGTCACCACCTATATATGTATGTACAGTTCAGTTGATAATATAGTATTCATAAGTACAATACGTGTGAGTGCCTCTCTCTTATTCTCCATCAGAACTCCGGACGTCTTCCTGACACCATAACACTTCATGGCGCAGTCGGTATAAGAATCGAACCTCATTCAGCTCATATCCTTGTTTACTGGAACATTAGGACTCACTCCGAGGCTCGAATACAATCAATACACGAGGACCTTGGCCCCCTCCTCCCTTCATTCTCTTACGTCATAAGTCTTTTCATACGTCATAGCTCCCTGTTCAAAACAAACCTTTCAAACAATCATATTTTATCAAAATGGACCTAACTCCTTATGCTACTATCGAAGCTAAATCAGATTTCCTAAAAAAGTCAATTGGAGGCTGCAAGACCTCAATTGCTAAGAGAGTAAAGAAATTAAATAGCTCCATTAAATCTTGCAAATTGTCTCCCTCCTCCAGTAAATTTGATATAGTCCAAAAGGACATTACTCGCCTCAACGAGGCATTGAAGGGGCTGGAAATCAGATTCGACAAGCTGTCGGAAATAAATCCAAGTGAGGTTGAGTATTTGGAAGACGAATTCACCGTTATTTCCACGGAGGTGGAGCAATTAACGTTGGATGCCGAACGGATTATTGACCATGGCAAAGAATGCCTTACATCAGCCGCTTTCTCTAATAAATCCAACAAGCCCCCAGTAAGCATTCATCCCAATAGCGAGGACATCATTGCCAGGTCAAGGAAAATAGCGGAGGAGATAAAGCCTCCAATCCTTCGGTCCGAGGCACCTATGACAGAGTTCATTGCATGGAAGGACTCATTTAGGAGTTATTTCCATGCAGCCCATGCACATCTCGTATCTGTGGACATCCAGAGATCCCTCTTTTTAAATTATTTAAAACCGGATCTCGCCTCTCAAATCAAATCTCAATTCGAAAGTGACACTCCTGTGTACGACACCCAAGGATCAACGGAGAGTGCAATGACCATCCTTGATGGCCATTTTGAATGTGTACATCCTCTATTTAACAGGAGATATGAATTTTTCACCCACAAATTTCCCCTAGGAAAGAAGGCTTCTGAGTGGGAGGCAGAGCTCAGCGACATCGCCTTTAATTGTAGGCTAGAGGAGTTCACAGTGGACGAGATATTCCTCTTCCGCTGGTTCCAGGATTGCCCTGATCAGGAGCTCTTGAAGGAAATGCGCAAAATTCCTGCCCCCATTACAAGGAAGAAAATTTCCCTTTGCGTAAAGAACTACGAGGCTTCAAAAAATCATTTCTCCGTCAGCAGATCCTCAGAGATAAGGAGAGCGGATGCCAATATATGTGAGGATTCTCCTAGACCAAAATCCAGCTCTGCATCTAGTTCAAGATCGGGACCCCACTCATTTTCCCGCTCCAAAACACCCCCGTTACCTTTTAAAAAAATGCAGAGGGGTGTATGTTACTGTTGCGAATCCCCAAGACACAGGGCTAATTTATGTCCCGCGTACACCTCTACCACTTGTAGTCACTGTAAGCGCAAGGGACACTTGAGTAAATACTGCTTCGAAAAACCATCCCTGAAGAAAAACGCTGCCAATAAGTATACGCTCTCTTCGGAATCTTCCACTTCATCATCGGACGAAGACAACCGTTCCGTGAAGTCCATTGTGGCATCTTGGGAGGGAAAGAGAAATTGACTTTCAGCCAAAGCGTACGGGGCCACACCTCGTGCTACCATAACATTCTCTACTAAAAACAACACGTCATTCCCCTTCGACGTAATACCAGATACGGGAGCCACCAAATCTATAATGTCCGCAGACATTCTTAAAGAGCGGAATATTCCATTTAAACGTTCAAAGGCTGTTATTACCTTAGCTGATTCCACGTCCACCATGGCTGCGGAAGGAAAAGTCAATCTGACCGCCACGTTTGGTGAATACAAAGCGGATATAGAAGTAATTGTGACCTCATCCCTCGTGCAGGAATTCCTTTTATCGTGGCAGGACATGGTGAGTCTAAAAATGATTAACCCCGACTTTAATTTACCTCAAAATATGAATGGCGCGTTGCAAGCCAAGCCTACATTATCCATCAGCCAACACAACACTAAATCACTCACTAAACGCAAACAACTCGCCGATAAAATAAGTGACGAGTATTTCAGGAATGTGTGTTCAAATAATGTTAACGAAAAAAAATCCCTCCTACTCAACATGTTTCAGGATGTTATTTCCGATAGTCTTGAGAATAAAGCTCCCATATCCGGTCCACCCATGAAGCTCCACCTGAGGGACGATGTCAAAATAATCCCGTTTCAGGCCAAAAAACCCAGGACAATACCTCTCCATGTCCGTGAGCGAGCGGATAATTTAATTAATGAATTGCTCAGAGCCAGAATTATTGATCGAGTGAACATACCGGTAAATCATTGTGCATATGGGCATTTCGTCCTCAAATCAAATGGAAAGGTGCGCTTAGTAACTGATTTTACTAACCTAAATAAATACCTCAAACGCCCTTGCTACCCGTTCCCTAGTTCAGAAGAAATTGTACAAAGCCTTCACTGTTCATCTAAAGTTTTTGCCGTAGCAGACCTTACGCATGGCTACTTTCAAGTCCCTCTTGATGAGAAAAGCTCATACCTCACGACATTCATAACTGCTCAGGGAAAATTCAGATACCTAAGGGCAGCAATGGGTATAAACGCAAGTTCAGATGAATTCAACATTCGATCAGATGTGATATTGGAAGGTGTTGACAACGCTAAGAAGATTGTTGATGACACTATTATTGGAGCTCCAGATTATAAAACCCTTTTCCAGAGACTTATTTTATTTTTACTCAACGCCCGAGAACACAATATTACCGTTTCGCATAAAAAGATTCAAATAGGATCATCAGTCCAGTTTGCTGGTTACGAATTAGTGCCTGGAAAGGTCCATCCTTCTAAAAAACGTGTTGAGGCTATCACTAAATTTCCCAGTCCCAAAAATATATCCGAATGCCGCGGTTTACTTGGCCTAATTAATCAACTATCTTCCTTCCTTCCAGACCTAGCACAAATGTCCCACTGCATTAGAGAACTTCTTAAAAAGAAAAATATGTTTGTATGGACACAGGAACACGAGCAATCTCTCAATGAAATCAAAGAAACTATCACAACACACCTGGAATGCAATTTTTTCAACCAGGACGCCCAAACTATACTATTAACAGACGCTTCTCGTCTTCACGGTCTTGGATTCATTCTCATCCAACAACCGTTGAACACACAAATTGCCTTCGAAACTTCAGGTAACACCTCACTTCATCCTCAGTCAAAACTTATTCAATGTGGCTCTTTTTCACTAACGGACACTCAGTCTAGATACGCCACAATTGAACTTGAATTATTAGCACTTGTAAGAGCTGTGGAAAAATGCAAATTCTTTCTTCAAGGCATAAAAGCTTTTCACGTCATAGTAGATCACCGTCCACTTCTCGGACTTTTTCAAAAAAAAATTTATGAAATCACCAATCCACGTCTAATGCGCCTTCGAGAAAGGCTAGCGGGATATGAATTAAAAATAATCTGGCAGCCCGGGAAAACACACCTAGCAGCTGACGCATTAAGCCGTACGCCTATATTTTCTGCAGAAGATGAACCTTCACTCGAAGATTACGAGAAGACTCTACGATGCAGAGCGGCAACTGACCCGGCGTTCCAAAGATTATACGATAAAATCGATGATTCTTACAGACTTGTAATTGCAGCTATCAGAAATGGTATACAACCAAAATGTCTTCCAGAATCGCATCCTTCTCCGCCGTGTGGGATAATATAGATTCCCCTTCTGTGTAATATAATGCAATATAGCATACTTATTGCACTTAACCTGTAAATTAACACCGCTTTTTTATAATTTCAGGTAGGTACTCATCCCAGTCGCTCTCAATCAAAGATGCATCTCTACAATCATCTATGACCCAATAAAGAATATTTAAACGAATGACAAAACATTTATTTCCATTTATTCAATTATATTTTGAAGTATTAATAATAAAATTATCTGGAATTCAAATTTTGTTCATAATAAATACTCGAATAAAAGATTTCGTCTTCATCGAGGTCTAGTACAACCCATGAAATCCAGAGGGCGCTAAACCTTCCCCACACTTTACTCTCTTTTTTACGGCCCCCTTAAAAGGGACGATTTACGAGTATATAATACATTTTTTTTCGTTTTTCACTTAGAGAAGAAAAAAACCCGCCAAATTCATAGTTAAGAATATATTTATTCATTTTCATCCAATGAAAACATATTATTTTTCTACCTCCATAGCCGGGACTCTTGACCTTCTAATCAAGACGAATTGGTGGTTTCATTGGATGCCCTGCCTCCCCCCCAACTCCATAATTGCTTTCCTCCTTCTAAGTATCCACCCCTGCGAAATAAAATCCATATTATAACCTACATATGTGGTGTACACTTAAAATAGAGGAAAATGCTGAAGAAGAAAGAAAAATAACTAAACTGACCTTGAGGAATGACAAAGAGCAACAAAAACCTTAGTAATAATAATAATAATAACACAACTGTGTTGGTATTGATGTCTGTTATTAGTTTTTCTTCTTCTTTTTCTGACTTGTTTGATGGTCTTCCTTCAGATGAATATTAGCAGCGCGTTTTTATAGGTTTTTCAGTACCTTTTTTATTTTGTAAAATACTACTTGTGTTTTATTTTATGTGAGGATGTTTCAATAATTGCTTTTTCCTCTACTTAATTTGAGTTGTTCTCTCTATATATATATATATATATATATATATATTATATATATATATAGATATAAGTATATATATATATATATATAGGTATATGTATATATATATCAGAGCTGGGATTCGGTAGATAAATCTACTGCCGGTTCGATATTCGGTAATTTTATTATATATCGACAGTAACGATCGATATTCGGTACGGTAGATTAGAAAGAGAGAGAATTTATTTATGATCTGCTTTTACAACTTTTTATGCGTTTCATATCGGACAGTTTATAACAAGGGACAATTAAATACATCATTTGTTATAATTTATTAAAGATTATTTGATATTCAATACATATTAATCTTATATAAATTATATATGTACTTGGATTTTGTAGGAAATGGAAGGCTATAGATTTTTTCATTTACTGTCTCTTATTGTCCGATATTAAATGCAATTTCAGATACTCTAGTATCAATGCATAGCATAAGCTTATATTGAATGTCTATTCATGTATCTGCGCTATAATACTATAAGTTATAGTTGTTAATTATTTTCGAAGTTCAAGTTCTTCAGACAAGGGAGCGCTTGGGCAGAGCGACAGTTGAACGATATTTCTCTGTTATGAAGGGAATAAGCTCTCTATATCTTTATATGTCTCTATGTGAATGCTACAAAAGTCATACTTTCAGATATACGTACCGATTGTCAATCGGTATGGCATTCGGTTATTTTTTAGCGAATATCGTATAATCGGCTCGATACTTGAAATATACCGTCGGTAGTATCGAATACCGATTTACATTCGGTAGTCACAGCTCTGATATATATATATATATATATATATATATATACATATATATATATAATATATACAAACTCCCTCCTAGTGATGAGAACGGACCAGAATGATGAACCGTTACAGTTCATAGTACTCTTGCTACATGTAATATCTCATTTTTATTATTTATTTACATAATAAACGAACTCGTTTGAAAATCAAATTCCGCCAAATTTTTTTAACTCCCTTTCAAATAATATAAATATTATCTGTCAAATTTCAATTTTCTTTCAAATCCATTTCGAATAAGAATACTTTTTATAAATACCGTATTTAATAAAAAGATAATTAGTATTATATATATATATATATTAATATGTATTCTATATATTTTATTAATATATATATATATATTTATTATTATATAGCAATATTATAATTTATATATATATGTATATAAGTCATTGCACTAAATTACGTATTATATATATTTTTATTCCTTATTAAAATAAAGGGTTGATTTATATAATTTTCCAGGCAGTGGGTCTCAAACCGTTTGGTTGTACATTTTTGTTCATTATTTGTATCAACGGATTTATCTAGAACTGATTAAAATAGAAAATATCAACAATAAAAGGAGAATTATATTACTAAATAAGCACACTCAGTTGATAAGAGCTTTTTGTTTTTACAAAGTCTTTTTTTAGTATTAATTTTTCTTTCTATATGCCCATATAATCAAAAATGTAGCTTAAAATTTATTTCTATATGCCTTTTGTGGACAAACACTTTTGATACGTCTGCTACATTTCAACATTAATTGTATATGCCAATATCATCAATAAAATAATACTCATATGAGTAAACATATAGTTGCATTCTTCGTCACATCTTTTGTTTTTGTGTTATACGTAAAAGATATGAGTGCTGATATCTAATTGATATCTATAATATAATGATTCACGCTTTTGTCATAATGTGAAGCTTAGAAATCAATTAATGTGTTAACATTTAAAAAAATTAATTAGTTTATTTATTTATTTAAATTTTTTTGGTTAATAACAATTTATTTGATAATCTTATACTGTGTAAATAAAATACACACTATATACCTAATAACGTATAGAGAAAAGCTGATCTCCTTTCTATTCCACAAATTTAATATTGGTTTCATGCTTTTTGTAATACCGTGAAGCTAATGTATTAGCAGTTTTTATATTAAATTAGTTTTTATTTTAATTATTTTTATTTTCTGTCAAAACATTCTATTCAGTAATCTGTTAAAATTATATGTAGTGTAAAAATGAAGTACACCTCAAATATTTTTCCTGAAATAGAGTAAAAATATTCAGGGCAGTTGCGAAAGTACAAAAAGGAACATTATTTTTTTTTAGGTTTTTAATAAAATATTTTTTTGTTGTTTATTTTTTTTCTCTTAAAAACAAAGAAGTCAAAAAGTTATTTTTCTTCTTTTGATATGATCCCATTCAAATGAATATGAAGACTAATGATGAGACGAATGACGAAGACGTTGAACAAATTCTTTTTGTTTTAATGATGGCCAATTGTTATACATATTGTACAACAACTAAACATTGTATTTTTTAAAATGTGACAAGAAATAAACGAAGGAGGAAAAAATTATATATGTTTTTTTGTCAAATCATTCTCTTATTGAAACTCGCATATCTTCGTTATTTAGTTTAAAGGAGGAGACTCCTTTATTCTGAATCACTTTGCGCGACATGAATCTTATAATTTCAAAAAGACAGATAATGTTTATTAGTTATACATATCATTCGTATATATACAACAAACAAAAAAAGTTTATTTAGACAAAGGCAATTATACAATATACATAAGTAACCCTGATGACGTTTATATAAATATGTATGCACGTCTTTTGCCTTGTTCCGTACCGTAATGGATCAGAACAACGTAGTCAGCATTTGTGGTCGTGTAAAAAAAATGTATTCACTTTGTATTCTTTGATATAAAGATAATTGTTTAAAAAAAAATAGAAATATAAATTGTTAATTACTTTATATTATAAATATGTGATAGACATTCACTTTACACTATTTTTTATCATTGATCAATCTTGACAAAAAAGGCCCTAAAAAACGCTTTTTAATGGTTATATTATGACACCAAAACCGTGTTAATTTGTTAAAAAACTATTTACGAATATATTAAAATAAATCAAAGTTTTTTATAGATAGCTCCAAAAATCCGGATATGGAATGGAGGAGAATTATGGTTCATACCATTTTCCTTTCTTTCTCCTATTTGGAACAGATTTAACAAACATATACATTATATATATATATATTATGTAGCTTTTATCAGCGATTTGGACTGTAGCACAACGAATAATATGGAAATGTGCACCTAATTTTCAAATTGATTTCACAGTGGTATAATATGTCTACATTCCAAGAAAGAAATTATTTTCCAAAGCCAGTCCACCTGAATTGGATGAAAATTTGACTCGGAACCAAATTAACTCTTCATAATACGCCACCTAATACTGTATATATTGATGGGCGTTTCCCTTTCTTTGACAAGAACTTCTCACATGCATAGACCTCCTTGTCTATTTCATCTCAAAATGTCATCTGTAAGTTTTCGTGAGAAAGCCGAGGCTGTAGCCAACACCCATTTAAAAGATTTTCCCTTCAGGAAGAATGGAGATTAAGAATATTTGCATCTTTCACGGGAACTCTACGATGACAAGAAGTTCACGGCTCAGTTGCAGATATCGACCGACTGCATATCCTTCGATTTGCATTGTCTGATTACGGCAAATCCTAATGACGTACAACATGCTTTTGTTGCTATCGTGATAAGTTTTTGTCCAGCAATTGTCGCCATAAGTTTGTAAACTATTTTATTGTGACTTTCAAAAAGCAATAGATTCTGCTCTCCGAAAAAGCAAGGCAATTGAGTTTCTTTGGCGAACTGTAAAGCCTACATTGCGAGTTATGCGTCAAAAAGTGAGAGCTTAAAACAAAAATCCTTCGTTCCGTAATGATTTCTACTGCCGCCCGATATACCGCCTTCGCCCTCAAGATTCCACACGACACCGATGATTTTTTGATAAGTGCTGGGAATGTTATCCATTTTACCCTTCAAGTCAAAGAAATAATTTGAATTTTGGAAAATAATAATGAAACATTCTAATTAATCAGCTCATGGGATATTTTTATTAATTTAACGCCTTTCATTTAGATATTTTATTATAAATTTATGTTTATTTATTTATATATACTTTATGCAACCATCTATTTCATAAAG
>CP045901.1:13711812-13770825 GCA_013387185.1 Caligus rogercresseyi
TTCCTACGATCGAAACATATAAATGTGTATCCCTTATGGATTTGGAGTCCATATTACCCAAAATACTGTTATGTGTCTGTTGAGAATTTTATGAATTAAATTATAACATTTTTCCCATAATTCCTCTCTCTCCTTCAGGTGTAGAACACAGCACAACAAGGAAGGAAACAGTTTGAATCAGCGGCATTCCTCCAATCACATTCAATTATATTCCAGCTGATTGTCGCGATTGACACGTTTCTCTCATGAAAAGGAGGGGGTGTGTACAATATGAATGTGTGTGTTTGGGGGTCTTTTCGTACGGAGGAGAGGCTCTTCCCCTGGTTTATGAATGGTAAATACATTGTGTGTGAGTGTATTTATCTATGAGAGATAGTAGAATAAATATGGAGTATATAGTATCTTAATTACACCACCTCATCCTAGAGCTCCCATTGAGTTGGACTCCACAACAATTTGATTGATTTTTGAACGTATGCAATGACCTGATAAATAGGAAAAAAGGTGATTACAGATCATATTTTTCATTGTTTGTTTGTTTGTTAACTCCTAGGTAAACCCCACCCCCACCCGAACATAATCCGGTATCAGCCGGATATTTTTCTTACTATTATGCCTTTATTACAGTTGTATATGAATCGAATATATCCCGAGTTTTTTTGTAACAACGTACAATACTTTAAAAAAAATCCTATTAAGACTTTATTGAATTTGTCGTAAATACATATATACTATATATAAATAACTTATAGTTTAAAATTTATACACCAAATAAAGTCAATACAAAACATAAAATTTTTGTATTAGTTATGTTGCATTTATGATTTGTTTTTAACGTAACTGTCTTTAGATTGTGTTTTTATCCCCTAATTCTAGTGTATTCTTATATTTTTACACTGTAGGATTTTAGCTAATAAATAAAACATTACCCAAAAACAAAACATAAAACGCTCTCATTAAAGTACAATCACTTCATAAAACAAAGTTGAAATAATTGGATATTAAATAACATTAAACATGATTTGGAATAATAGGCTTTCATTTCATTTAAAACTTGACTCTAAATCGTAGTTAAAACTTTAGATGATGAGAGGTCATCTCGGAACAACAGGAGGGGAAGTACCGACGATGTCACTCGCAAATCTCCAGCTTGAATCCTCTGGAATCCTGATGGAGAGCGCCATGTACCGAGCTGCTGGCTGCTGATAAGACAATGGTTTTAAGTCTCCCTCTTGAATAGGTTCCCTCGAAGATAAACGCTCTGCGATATGGCTTTTGCAAAAGTACAAACTCAATATATTCCTGTATTAGTTCACCTAATACAATCGTATGTGTTATAAGAGATCTATATGTATTAAGTATAAAAAAACAATAAACATTATTACTTCAATCATTGGGGATCCATTTTTTTAATATTGTTTTCCACACACATTTCAACATATAAAATGGTGAATGGTGTTGCTGAAAAGCCAGCATATTTTCTAATAATGTTATTTATTATAATAATATGGTGAGTTTATCAAAAGTCTTATTAAGGCTGAGCTACATGCGTGCTTTCGAATACTGTCTTATAAACTTATATCTTGAAGTATCAAACATCAAAATATTGAAGCGTATTTTTTTATATAATCTTTACATCATCAAACATTTATGAACTACACAATAATGAAAGGTATTTTTAAAAGGGGAGGGACAATTCAGCGCATCAGCGCCCCACTCAGCGCCGGCCAATTCAGCGCCGCCGACTCAGCGTCCGGCCAATTCCGCGCCGCCGATCAGCACCAGCTAATTCAGCGCCAGCCCCAATGACTTTGATTTAAGAAAATTCAGACCTTTTTTTAAAGGAAATTATGTTTTCTGTGGCAGTACAATTGTCAAACTGGCACAAGATAATTGTCTGCAGAAGTATTCAACAACAATGAGGTTGGTAAAAATACGAGTAAGGAACCCCTCAAATGCATTTTATGCACCTTGGGTCCTCGGTTGACTTGCGTAGTTAGGAGTACTTCCGCTTTATTTTTCGTATTCTTAATTGTACGTTTTCACAGTATCTTCTTTTATGTGTAGAATAATATTAGAAATGTACTGTGACTCTCACGAGTTCCATCAAACTTCGGTTCATGTCGACATGAGAACTTAAAAGCTCAGCTTACAGTTAACTGGGTAATTCAGCAAAGCGGACGTTGCGTCCTTCTTGTTCGTCTGATAGGTCATGTAAGACACAAGAGTTTATATCATTGTCCTGCGTCTAGTGTGAGAGATACTTTAGCAATATTTTAAACTATCTCCTTCACATTTGCAGTATTTCCCAATGTTTTAAGATCACATTAATCTGTAAAGACACATGTAAAGTCCAGTAATAGAAAATAATGATAATCATTATAATGTATTTTTAATAACTATTAGTTAATTAATAATTGTGCGTTTCTTTAACTAAAGAAAGGAACTATTTTTGTGTTGATCGATAGATGGACATGAGGTATACCAATTTGTCAACATTATGAGTTTCTATATTCAGTATATTAGCAAATATATAAAACTATGAATAAAACATATGAACTATATAATAAAACTTTTTTTACCCATTACCATTAAGGTTTTAATATTGCTCTATCAAACCTAGGATGTAAACAAATATAGACTTACTTTATATACAACAATAACCATTAAATTACACAAAATAAACATTACATGCTACATTAAGACATATTAAACCTACAGGTAAAGTTCTTTTTTATCCATAATGGGTCACACCAATTTTTTTGTTTGTTGCGGATGTACTTTTATGCGTCTAGAAATAAAGTAATCATTCAAAGAAATAAAGATAACAAAAAATGTAGACAAGTTAGGACACAAACCATTCTTATATGCTACTCTTGCAGACACATTTCAAATATTGTCTAAATGGGAAAGGAGGAAAAATATATTGAATATTTTCGGCTCATTTCGAAATGCGTAGATTCACTTATAGCCTAAAGTGGATAATTATTATGCGGTTTTACGTCTCGTAAATAAGCAACTATACAAATTTTAGAATTTGCACATAAACTTGTGTGGTCTTAGGATTTTGATCACACTGCAGAGATCAAAATCTGCACCGTTACATTCTGTACTATCTGCAGTGCAATCTTTCTGTGCATATTGAGTGTTAAACTTTAGTACAGTTAAAGCTCCTTAAAGACAACCTAAACATTTGCATGTATTGTAATTCAAAAAGACTCTATTTAAAAGCAGAACAATGAACCGCAATTTTGAGAAGATCAAGACCGTGGAGCCGATTTCTCCGTCCCTCTTTTTAATCCTTTGTCTAAAAGTAGAAATTTGGAGTTGAGCCTCGAATAAAAATAAATAATTTCCGTCAAAAAGTCTTTCCACTCTCCCTTTAGTGTTATGGCCCATCTAGTATTATACAATCTACTTACTGATTTATGGTTATTACATTAGAAAAAAAATCACATCTTTTTTCTCTCTCTTTTTCAAGATGGCGTCCAAGGATTTGCCCATCCACCTACACAAGTCCACATATTACTGATTTAAGGAGAGTTTATATATACACACATACACACATGTATAGAGTCCATATATAACAGACTACATATTTATTTTCTTCGTCTTTTTTGTATATATGTGTGTGTGTATAGAGAAAGGATAATAATTATTATAACAATAGCCTTTGATTACATTCTATATTCCCCTTCTTGAAAGAAGAACCTGAGATAGAAAGAGAGAGAGAGAGACATATAGACGGAGGGAAAGACAGATAAACATATATAATACATAAGAGTCTTAGGTGTGTACATAGTTAGTTAGTCCTTCTAGAAAAGTAATTGAGGTACTTTATTCCTTTTTGATTGTATATATGGATTTGAGGGCAATATTCATTGTATTTATGTTTTCTTGAAGCAAACATATTAGAGACTGCAATTGCGTAGTATAAGTTCCGCCTGCAGTAAAAAATAAACGTCCTTCATAATAAATAATATGAATACCTTTTTTTGTTTGTAGGGGATAGTACTTTATGGCTTGGATTGGTGTCGATAAGTATATAATTTATGGCAGTAAATATATCATTATGAAGGCGAATAAGTGTTTGATTAACCTATTTATATGTGCTGTCTTATACTGTACAAATGGTGTGGTCCATTTTTCTCTACGCACACACGCATATATATATATATATATATATATATATATATATATATATATATATATATATATATATATATAGATATATATATATATATATATATATACATATACCAAAGCCCCCCAAGAAAACAGGGATCCGAATTGGAGACTAATATCAAATAAAGTCCTGTCCTCTTTTATAGTTTTTTTGAAATGATCCTTTTTGGAATGTTTCTTATAAGATAGTCTTGAATAGCTGTTTAGTATGGAATTTTATGACATTTTGAAGATCAATATTTATTGTACGATCTTTAAAGCAAGGATAATTTAATTTGATTACATCATGTATTATATAGAAGAAATTTGGATTACAGCCATCTTTTTGATTTTAAAATAAGTCGTCAAAAACAGGGATTGAGCTTATGAACAAACAAATTAATAAGTTTGAACCCACATTACATTTTATATTTAAAGGAATCTTATTTTTCTACATTGATTTTTTTACAAGTATTTATTATATTTGACAAACTTTTAAGAAATACTTATCTTCAGATGAAACATTTTCAGAACCAAAAATTTATAGCTATTAAAAATGTGAGTAGCTCTTTTGATATTTTTTTAAAATATAATTATGTAATAAAAGAACATATCTACATGCCAAATAAGTTTAGTAAATTGAAACAAAATTAAAAGAGGATACGATGTGTCAATTCTAGCATATGCATCAATATTTCATATATGTAAAAGTTGCAGAAAAATACAAGTTGTACTTCTGAACAAACTATTAAAAAACTCAACTTATAATCTTAAAAAAAGTAAAATCCATTGGTTCGTTGCTCATGAGTCTTCAATTATTTATATTACTCAAGCATGAACAAGATCTATTTTATCATTTTTTTATTAAGCTTTATACAAAAGTGAACTTTAATAACAAGGTAATCACTTACACTGGTTTATTTTATATCAATTTATCTGAGTGATTTTTGCCAAGTAGATTCCTATCAGGAGCCAACGATTTCGATAACAGAAATATGAGAAATCTAATAAAAATAAAACCACAATACAAAGTTACGAGTTCATTTGTTAGGTTGCTTAGAGCTTTAATATTATTATACTTAAATAATGTTTTTAAGGTATTTATTAAGCTTTGAATTCATCAATTTGTCTATGAAAGGAATATATAAAATATTTGTCTATGAACATATATATATGTACATATATCAGATTTGTTTGATTTATCGTTCATTTGTTGTCGTTCGCGAACGATGAACGACAAAGCTTTTGACGAACAATAAGGAAAATTCCATATCGTTTGTCGTTCACTTTTGGCGCCAAAAAAAGACAAAGATTTATCATTTTCATGGGAATATTTCCTCTCTAAAAAACCGTCATCACTTTTTGTCAGAATGGAGAGAAAAATTTCCTTGCTAAAAAACGTCGTCAATATTTTTTAAATGGTGAACCACAAACAAACGATGAACGACAAATGATTCAATTAAAAAATAACGAGAACGACAAGCGATACCATTTGTCGAACGAAAAACGAAAGACAATCTTTCGCGAACGTCAACAAGTCTGAAATATATATATATATATATAATATATATATATAAAGTGCAAAAATAGCCATAGAATGGAGTTGGGAGGTCTCAAGAATTTTTCCAATAGGAACACGTTGTACATATTTTTATATTCTTAAATGTACATCGTTATTTCATGTGTCGTATGCGAGTGACTCCCAATGCATGTAGTATGTAAATATATTGAATTCCATAAGTACTTTTTGCGTTGCAAAAATTTATTTTGCACAGTCATTAAGTGTCTTCTTATCAGTTCAATCAGCATTATTATTCTCATTATTCGAAGGAGGATTTCTTTGAGGGGGCAGTATTGAACATCATACAGTTATTTGTATATTCAAGCTTGTGAACGACATGATTATCGTATACGGACATAAAAAATATATATAATAATATACTATAATGGTTCTCTACTATTTCAAGCCTTGCAAGTGATATTTCTACTTTTAGAAGCGTTTTTACTAACCCTTCGAATATGTTATTTTTCTTTTTTTAGATGTTATTAATAATATATTTTGTGAATTAACCTACTGACTTCTGAGATGTATTTTTGTACTTTATTTGTTTAGAGTAGTTTATATATAACAGTATATATAAATAGACATTATAGATTAAATTAATACTCTAAACAAACTCAAACGGAATTCTCTACAACATATATAAAAGCAATAAAAATATAATAAACAAAAATTACACACACAACAAAATCATATGAATATACCACCTATAGAACAACAAAACACTAAACAATCTTCTTGATGTTTTGTTTGTCGCGAGTTATTTTTTTAAGACCACGCTTTGTCATCAATAATATGCCAAAAGTCTCATTAAAAAGCCATGCGAAGTCCAAACTTTGATCGTGATTAAATGACGTCTATGAATAAAGTTAAACATTTTTTAGTGATTTTGTCTGAAGGTATTTTTATTTAACACGGAGTAGTGCTTTTTTGTGGCCGAAAGAGACTCGGATCCTGAAGCCCTGTCATTTGCCAATAGTTCATTAGAGTAAATTGAACGAGAACCGTAACATACTTTCCATTATTAGATCATATAATTCAACCATTACATATATATTTATCAAATAAATAGTATTTTTTTTTATTCACAGCTCCAAAAATATACAATGTATAAAAGAAAAACGATGCTAATGCGTAATTTTTACATAAATAAGCATTCTAGCTTAGATTTTTTTTCTGCAAGCAATTTTTTACTTAGTTGCTTGCTAATAGATGCAAACCTGGATTAGGTAAGAATTGCCTTTTTAGATTATTTTAATGCAATATTAAGAAAGCTTTTTGTCTTTTTTTTATTCCCCTTTCAATAGACTTTAAAAGAATAATCAATATCATTCATAAAAATACTTTGGACATACATAGGTAGTTATTAAATGAAATTAGGACTTATAAAAATATGAGATTACAATTTAGAATGCAATAGTCTCTATACATAATTAGTATATTAACTTTAGATAAGAAAGCTTTGAAAAAGAAACTTAAAGAAGGGAAAATAAAAAATATTCGCTCAAAAAGTGACTGAAATTGAATAAAATAAAAGTTTCTTAATTACTTATGGAATGTTTATTTACTTTCTTGAGGGATCGTTTTCTTTCTTTAATTTAATTTTAGCTGTCGTTTAGTACACTAGCCATAACCGTTAAATTTGCGGTAGTCACTCAAACCTAGGATACTCTTTCGATGAGGTGCACCTCTCAGGATATTCGAACCTGATCCCTCTACATTGAGAGCCTTAACCATCTGAGCTATATCACTCCCTTAATTAGTCTTTATTTGCTCTCTGTTAATATGTGTATATATAAACATTGATACATCTATCCATAGAGTGATAATACATACATATTGTTTTTGCTCCTCCATAAAAATAACAAAAAGATATGGAATTGCATTAAGAGTAGATTGGTACTGGCGGCGCGTGAGATATTGACTATGTCAATATTGACAATACACAGAATATAAGGATAGAAAAATATATTATGTGTACATGGAACAAGAGGGGGTGTGGGAGGAGGGGGGGGGGGGAGGTTGCAAAGATACACTTAAAGGACAGAATTCATGGGAATGGAAAAACAAGATATGAGCAAATAGAGAAACGAAAGCCCTGTACTGTTTATTTGATTAATTTCATATATAGGGTTTGGACAATAACAAACAAAAGAGCAAAAAAAAAAACTACTACATTCAATCCGATAAATCCTCACAATATCCTCAAATTCATACAAACACTAATAAATTCCAAATTCCCTCGTTATGACATGACGTCGTGGCAATGCTCCTGGAGCTTCTTGAGTCTATGCTCGCCTATCAAATGCCCATATTTACAATTATTAAAGTGGTGATCCATAGAAATGATGATCATTAGGAGTGAACGGCTTGAGACCCTTAATATACTCCGGTTGTGATCGACAAAATCTTAGGGCCACTTGGCAGTGAGTTTGATACCCTTATATGATCAGTATGTGGTTGGTGGGTCTTGAGGCTCATATTTGACTTGAAGGCCAACATGCAACTATAGCAGTATGGGACGTGACACAAAAAAAGGGATATCATTAGCTCATTATACAACTAGTGGAGGTATGCTTTGAGGTATATTATTAATGTTTTGAGGGCCTTTGAAGCTTGATGTAATATGTTATACTGAATAGCGAGTAATTCTCTCTGCGGTCATTTATTCTGCGGCAATTTCGCGACCATCATGTACATTTCCAGTTTTTTTCTAAGTACAAAAAAGTATAAAGGATACCGTTTTGGATTTTTGAGCTATCATGTTATCTTCTCGAGATAATTAAACATAGTTTATTATTTCTGGAACACTCTTATATATATATATATATATACACAAAAGCAGGCAACTAAAAGCTTAATTGGTCGTCATATCGGAGCAAAATTTTGAAACATATTTCGTAACAACCTGCTGATCTCTGATGGTATGAGTATCGTAAACAATAACTTTCGCCAGGGTTTGACGTCATTATAAACATAATGCTAAAATAGAATAAAATACCCCATTTTTTAAACATAACATTTTAAACATATATATATATATATCAGACTTGTTGATTTATCGTTAATTTGTTATCGTTCGCGAACGTCGTTCGTTTTTGGCGCCAAAAAAAAGACAAAAGATTTTAATTTTCATGGGACAAATTTCTTTTCTAAAAAAACGTCATCACTTTTTTTCAGAAATTTCTTTCTAAAAAAAATGTCATCACTTTTTTCAGAAATTTCTTTCTAAAAAAACGTCGTCAATTTTTTTCAGAATGGTGAGCGATGAACGATTCAATTTAAAATAACGACGAACAATAACTTTTGTCGAACGACAAAGGAACGACGAACGACAAGTTTTCGCGAACGTCAACAAGTCTGATATATATAATTTAATATAAATAATAAACAACTATACTGTGCTTATACCGTGCTATCGACACAAAAAACTCCATTTTATGATTTGAAATTCAATATATCCTACGAGTAATGTTATAGAATATATATAAAAATGGGTAATTCAATTTTTTCAGTTAGGGACATGCAATTAAAATACAATCAAGTCCAGGGAAAGAAAATTTAGAAAGCAAAGTATCAGAACATTGCTATATCTAAGTTGCTTTGTGATTTTAATTGCAAATGTACTGAGATAGTCGCTAAGTATTTGTTTCTGTATATGTATATAATCAACATATGACCACCAATTCAAATACGTTTCAAATATTCAACATATATTGATAAGGACTAGAAAAATGAGCCAGATAAAATGGAAGTGTTCCATAAATTTTAAAAATGAATTCATGGTAATTGTGTGGAGTGTGGTTCCGGACGAGCCAACTAAGGACCACTGTGATAATTTATACATATATATGTTTATGCCACAAAAAACTACTTACCTACGTATAATAGATCACTGATCCATGCATACGAATACTAAAGATGGATTGGAGGCGTTGTCCCTACGAAGTACATCATTGCAATCTTCCATCAGCGTTATAGAGTTGAAATACATGGATCTTACGAATATTAAAAAAATTATTTATTTAAAAAACCTTCTTTTGTTAATGTTTTGAAGATTATTTATATTTTGGAATTTTCATTTTAGTCTGCAACGGTTAATTTTTTACTTTTTAACAACTTTTCGGTTGCTTATGTATATATATATATATCACTCCGAGTATGTACATAGTTTAAGACAATAAATGACGTCATTTATGCTATTAATAATATAGTATAATTATTCTCATTTGATATACACAAAACAAAGAAAATAATAGAGTTATTTTAATGAATAGCGTGAATAAATTCAGTGTTTTTTTCTCTTCTGCTGGAGAGTCCTCTTTCATCATTAATGTCCGCCGGTACGTGCAGTATCCCTGGTGCAAGTATCCGTACCATGGGTAATTGAGTACTGAGGGATCTTACAAGCGTTCTATGTAGTTACAAGTGTGGAATGAACATCTGCTCAAGGCTTTTGTTCTTTTCCTCCTCATCATCCCATTAATTTTCACTTAGCGAAACTGGAGATCATAATCAAAACAAGGGGGATCAAATCTCTGTTGATTGAACGGCTTAAAGAGAGAAGGAGAAAGCCGTCTCCTTTTGGGACATCAGTTATCAATTGGGATTGTTTTCCCAAGGAGCAGATATATTTTAAGGATTAATCCGTGGACATTGTGATCTATGAAATGGAAAGCTTTTCAGTCGGTGTATACAAATGGGGAAAGGTGGAAAAGTGAGCTTTTCCAAGGAAATAAGTAAATATTATTAAAAAATACTTTAAACAAATATGATAAATGAATCTTTTTTAAAATAAGGCTTGAATAATCTAAAATAAGCCTTATTATGGCATAATTCCACACCTTTTGTTTGTTAGGATGTAACACGGATAATTTATGACATACATTTATGACAACATAACTAATCATTCTCAACTTTAGTGCAACATAAATATATGATTGGGACTTAACAGGAAGCTACTCAATAAAATAGACCCGAGTGTATTTTCTGTATTAATTCCATTTATGCATTCACTAAAATTACATACAGTCAAGAAAAATATAGAATGTAATATGAGAGATTTAAAAGTTTGTTTCTATGCCTTAGCTACAGAAGAGTGTTCCTTGGATGTTAATATTTTTTACAAACCAATGTTCCCACAAGGAACTTCATAGGCGCCAAACCTGAATGATTATCAAACGTGATTGGTTCAAATAAAAATAAGCGTGAATTATGATTCACAATTGCCATTTTCTTAAAAGGCATCACGTCTCCCGTCCCTGATGAGGCTCGAACATCAACGCAGAAATAAGAATATGTCATACTTTCGAACACGTAGTGTCTTTTCCTTGGCCTTCGATCCATGGCACTAACGAATCCTCTGATAAAACCCTTTTATCTGTAAATTAATTAAAGCAACTCTTCATGCTTAGGGTTAAAATAAGGAAATTCTCACTCTGATCATAAAAAGTAGAAATTGAAAGAAAACTAAGCTGTCAACCGAAAAATAGTGTTTTTGATGAGCTTCGCATCAAGCCCATCATTTTAGTATATTATAATAATATGATTCATGATTGCATCATTAATTAGGACAATCACATACTATTTGTCTGTTATTTAAGACAATATATTTTATTTTATTCCACAGTCCATGAAATAATATACATGCACAAATAAGTAAATGTATAAAAAAGACATTATGCGTAAAAAAAAATTAAATTAAACATTTTAGTTTAAAATTTTAACATCACATATCAAGAAAAACTAAACACACAACTTATAAAAATATTTAAAAACTAAACGTGTTTTTGATTAATTTTCCATATGGGAGGGAACATGAGGGGAAGTAACGAATTCGTCGGTGCTAAAAACTCCACTTTCCATCAATGACAAAGGGGATCTTGAGGTCCAACGTTTCATATCTAGCCGCCGCCGCCGCTAGGATGATTACCCTCCCACGGAGGTAAATACATATTTTTATTTGGATTGATCATCAGAGTGGGGGGAGGGGTCTCTTGACTTTACACAGTCCACCCGTTTCGACGCTGAGCTTGCAAGAACATCCTCTTAATGAATATTTACTAAAAACAATCCAGTACAAACCATCCTTTCTAAAGTTTAGATATTATAATGCAATTCTACTCCGTTTCCCGAGGAGTAGCTTTTCAGAGGTTGTTTTATAATAAATATTGAACCCCGACACTAGAATCATTTCTTTAAATGTAGAGATCACCCCCAAAGAGGACCCTTGCCTCCGAACTAACCATCGTAAGTTACTTTCTTCCTTTTTCATGGTTGCTTTCTTTTTTCCTTTCCTTTTCTTAGCCTTTAATAATAAGTAAAAATATCATGACCAAAGGTCATTTCATGGAAGGTAATAATAATAGACCTAGTATACCAATTTCCCACCTTGCCTTCTTGTATTAGCGTATAAATAATTAATGATTAAATAGTAGTAGTAGTAGTCTAATGAAATACCTTCATTACTCTGCCTACTAGTATTTCGTTTTTTTTCATTCTTAATCCTATTACTTTTGAGGAAGAATTCCATTTCTCAACACTGAAGAGAAAAATGATAGCATTAAGCCTGAAAGGGGGTCCTTAAATTACTACTCAAAAAAAACATTGAGGAAGGTCCTCAATTCTAATGGAGTATATTGTATATATAATAATAATAATAGTACTAACGAGGATAATCAGCCTTATTAATGTACACACATTAAAAAATGTCATGCACACCACAAGATGAATGTAATCAAATTATAAAGTTCGACTGATGTGACATTTATCTGAAGAAAGGTTAGGGGATGAGAAATCAAATGTTGGCCTGATATAAATGTAGTGAAGACTATGAATGTAAGGTTAGACTGTATTGAACACTAATTTGTAATTTCAAAACAGAGATAGGTGTTTATTGAATAAAGGCATAATCAAAAATAATATATAGATATTTATAATATATATATATATATATATATATGTGTGTGGTGGTGTCTATCGTTGTTTTTTGAGGGAACCTTTTAAATAAAAACCTAAGAGACACTTACATGAAGCATCTACTACAGAGAAATAATATCCCTTAGCCATCAATTAGCATAACTCAATTTTCTATATAAATAAGATGAAGAAAAATACAATTTAATTAATAGTTTCCAAGTGAGTGTGTGTATTCGAATGGTCTTCATACGCTCACACACATTTGGAATTGCCACGTGACGGAGAGTAGAAGGAGGCATCACTATTTTCAAGCCGTAAATTATTATTTTTATATCAAACAGAATAAGTTGAGAAAGTACGAGTGGCCATTTTTGAAAATAAATGAATACTTTTATCTATTTTGTGAAATAAATGACAATATGTAGTCAAACATTCAATTGTAATAAGCAGGAAACGACCGGAACACTTTTTTTCGCCGGGACCCCGGCCAGGACTTTATTATTTCCGTTCCTTCGTCATTCTGAAAGTGACGACGTTTTTTAAGAATTTCCTAAAATAAATAAAATTCTCGAAGCAAGTGATGACGTTTTGTTAGAAAATAATTTTGAAATATAAAAAAGTAAATAAATTCGTTTTTACAAAAAAACGTCGACACTTTTCGAATGACGAACGAACGGAAATATTAAAGTCCCTGCCGGTGATTTAAGACACCGGGTTGGGACACTCAAAAAATAGCCGGACCCGGGCTGGGTACCCGGTCATTTCCTTGTAATAAGTTATTAACACATAATATTGTATATTTAAAACTTCTTTTATTGTAACCTCAACATGTTTTTAAAAACCTTGAAAACTACGCAAAGGGACAATAGAATAAAAATGTATTTATTACGTACAGAATTGCAAAAATTGCTATATAATAAATAATAAGGTGAAAGAACAATTTAATATTTCATATTTCATTGTTTAAATTTGGTATTTATTATTATTATTCTTGCCTTTATGGTTCGATAGAATTGCAATATCCGACAGGATATAAATAAGCATTATAGCATTTAAATTAGTCACACGAACCTAGGATCTTATCAATGAGGTGGACCAAAATGACCTTCTCCTCTCGGGATTCGAGCCTTTGCCCCAACAATGAGAGTTGAGCACGCCGTACGCACACTGCCTTTATTATTTCTTGTGTTATTTGTCCTACATTGGTTCTTTCATCTTGTTTTCATATTTTTTCTATGATCATGTTGTTTTGAACATGTTCAATAATTTATGTTGAAAACGTTTCTTAATTGTAGTTTTCTCAATCATTATTACTAAAGGCTCTTAAGGTAAGGGTTAAGTATATATACTTTATATGTTCAAAAATGTCACAAATCCTAAAAAATAGTTTAGCCTCTATAAATATAGGTGTAAAAGCATAGTTTAAGGTTTTGCAATATCATTGTTTCTTATTTGTCTCAACTTCATTTTTTTTTCTATGGCAAGACTTGTTATTTTTGAAATAAAAAACTACTCAAATATAACTAAATTTAGAATATGAAAATTATATTTCGAACTGAGGATTTTCTTAGTTCTCTATATTTTAAAGGGATATCGATTTAAAATCATATAGAGATATAAAGATATAGGAGCTTATTTCCTTCAATAGCAGAGAAACATCGTGTTCAGCTGTCGCCTGTGCCCAATATACAAAAGTAATTGTATTACGTCGTCGTAAGTAGATCAAGAAATAGAAAGATTTGTTTATATTTGGCACAATGACCTATTATTTTCCGAAGAGTCCAATAAGCTCTCTATGTCTTATATCTCTATGATTTTAAATCGATATCCCTTAAAAAAATTATGTTAATCTAAATATGATAATCTAAAGATTTTTTTTAAAATACTTGTTTTTCGTACACTTCAGTAATTTTTTGTACAAATGCTTCTTTTTATGTAGCACAATTATTGAAATCCCAATACAATTCAGCAGTTTTTAAATTAATGTCGAACCTTTCACATGACAGCAATAGAGTTTATAAAGATGTAGTATTCCTTTGAAAGATTCAAAGATATGGAATGTGTCCTTTGTTATACTTAAACAAACACTTTTTTTTCTTTCAAAGTATTAATAATAAAGCTTTTACTTTAAAGAAGACTATTTTTAGTATGCTGCATGTGATATATGTAGATCATCAAGGGCTAGATTTAAATACTTTTTCACATAAGTAAGTAGATATTTAAAAAAGTTTAAGATGACTTTTTCATTTCAATGACCTTTAAAATATGACTCTCATTTTGGATGCAAATATTCCTGTCAATACTTTTCGAGAATAATTTGCGTGTTATAAAATCCTTTTTCACCTGATAATTAATGCAAAAAGTGCAACAAAATACGACTGGATCCATTCCGGATGACTTTTCCCAAGTCAATATAATTAGTGGGTCCAAAGAGTCCTCTCATGCTTGAGGAGAACCTTCTGAAGGTATAGAATAAGATTCTTCACGGACACAGAATACCCCTTTATTCAAGTTACCTAAATTTTGCATGGATTGCTGTCAGGTAAATCAAGTGTGTCCATCAATAAGCCATTATTGGGTCTTTATATTGCTTAAACCGATGACTTTTTATGATTACGGTACGGTATGTTTCTTGATCGTTTTTCTTGTCGTTAAAGTATTAACAACAAAAAATATATAATGCTTCTTCCTTCTGATGAAAATTATTTAAATTAATTTGCAAGTTATATTTTCGGCTATTTGGTTCGACAGAATTGCATCCGACTGGATATAAATAAGCATTATAGCGTATATCGAACCTAGGATCTTATCAATGAGGTAGACCAAAAATGACCATCCCCTCTCGAATTCAAACCTGCGCTCCCAACATTGGGAGTTGAACACGCCTTAACGCTCACGGCTATCGCTCTCCCTTCTGACCTCAGAGTAACAAGGTTCGCAAAATATCAATATGTTTTCAGATATTATAGAGTATTAGCATGTAAAAACTTTTGATCTCTTTCGACTTTTTAAAAAGTCGTGTTTACTCCTTCTGATTTTAGGGGTTTGGGAGTACCTTACGGATCCAAAGATTGACTATAGTCTTGAAATAGATGTCTTCGGATTTAAAAAAAGTTATCGTTCCAGATTTTGAATTGAAATTTTAAGTACCTTAGAAGTTTTGCTAGATCATGTTCTGATCTCGAATGTCAGCTAAATGTACACTTGATATGGCAGCCTTCAAAGAGACATGTAATTTGACATCCCAAAAAGAGACTTGTAATATGGCAGCAAAATATGAAATATAACAGCCTCCAAAGAAAAATATGAAATTACCGTCGCCAACGAAACACATAATAGCCTTAAAAAGTGATATAACAGCCTCCATAGAAAGTATGATATAACAACCTTTAAAGAAAAATGTAATATTAAAGCTCTTTAAGAAAAAATATAATACATCCGACTACAACGAAACATACAATAATAAAACAGACTAAAAAAGTGATATAACAGCCTCCTAAAAATATACGATAAATCTGTCTCTAAAGAAACAAATTTAAACTGGAGAATAATATTTAACAGAAATTAAAGAAACATATGATATTACAGCTTCCAAATGAACATTTATATCAGCCCTCAAAGAAACATATGCCATAAAAACCTACAAAGAAACTTTGTTTAAACATCTTTTAAAGAAGCATGCGCCATAATAGACTACAAAAAACAAAATTGTATTACAGCCTCCAAAGAAAAAACATGATATAACATCCTTAAAGAAGCAAATGACAATAGAGTCTCCAAAGAAACCTTCGATATCTTATGATTAATGGTTATGTGTGACGATTATATCATCATATTATTTGTTTAATTATTGCTGTGTCATTCCATTATAAGTGATTAAAACAAAGGAGTGATCCCTAGTCCTAAGTTAATGCAATATATTAATAATCACAGAATATAAATGCCTCCAAATCCTTCAAAGAAAAATACAATGATACAATTTCCAGAAAAAAATTGATACATCAGCCTACAGTACAGAATTACCATCGTATAAATCAGACCCTAAAGAGCATATGACATTACAGCCTATATGACAGATATAACATAGCGTAAATCAGCCTTGAAATAAACAAATGAATTGATAGCTTTTAGGGAAACTTTTCATATTACAACTTTTAAAGCAATTTTTCAAATATTACAGCTATAAAATAAAATTTTGATATTAAAGGCTTTAAAGCAGGAATGGGCCAACCTTTGACTTGCAGGCCACTATGGGCTATAAAATTTGAAAAAGGGGCCACAGCAGTAGTACATTGACTGTCAACTTTCCTTTTCTTTGCTCCGCTCATTTTTTTACAGAAGGGCTCAAAGGGCAATGAAAAAATTCAAGTGAGAAATAAAAGTAAGGCCTAAATGTCAGCGCGCCATCTATTGGTGAAACGCGGTATTGTATGGACAATATATAATTCATGATTTATGAAGCATTTTATTTACTGGACAATCTCGGCGGGCCGGATTAAATTGTCTAACGGGCCATATACGGCCCGAGGGCCCTAGTTTGCCACTGTCTGCTTTAAAGCAAATATAAAATACTATGAAATAACATTTTTCAAAGGAAGATATATAGTATTATATCTAATATAAAAACCTACAAATCTAGGTTCGAATATTGATCAATCTCATTGAAAAGAATCCAAGGCTCGATCGAGTATTTACATTCATATTATACAAGATACATAGAGATAAGGTATATCAGAGAGGAGGAGTTCAGCCTGAGGGGACAGAATGGGGAGTATGACGTCACTAATATACTAATATATTTAATATAAATTTAATAAGAGTTACTATATAAAGTCATATTTTTACTTTGTATTTATTTTAAAAACCACTAAAATAAAACATAGATCGTATAAAATCAATAGATCTTATTTTACTGAAAACATATTTATCTAACGAATTACTTAATTGTGGCAGGAACTGTCATAACCTCAACGCAACCTCGTTACATCATTCAAATCATGAAGCATATTTCGTGATACTTTATGAAAGGTACACTTGACTTTTCTTATAATATTGGGCCCCTTCTAAATATATTTTTTCTTGAAATTCATTATATAAAATATTCAATTTCTTATCATATAGACATGCAAAGCAATAGGGGCATTACATCCATAGAGTCCAAGATCTATTTTTTAGCCTCTGCCTTATCATCCTTCAAGCATCATTGATCCGCATTTCTCACTCATCTCCATACATTCATTATAACTGCATCCTTCCCCTTTATTTGGACAAGCATCTCGCTCTCTCTCTTTCTCTCTTCCAGGAGGCGAATGAAATGAATCATAACTTTCCACCTCCATTAGGAGAGTCCAACCTTCTTCTTCATTATTACTTACTTCCAGTAAATAAACACACACACACAGAGTAATAATAATAATAGTAATGCAAGACAAAACAGGAGGCTTGTAACTTCCATTCTTATATTTTGAATATATGTATGTGTTTCTTTGTGGATGATTAATAGACATACTAATTGACTGTGTAAGGAAGAAGATGAAGCTACACTTCCTAGATCATAGAAGAAGAGCTCCTAATGATTTAAACTCAAATGAGCCTGCAGAAAAGAAGATAGGACCATATTTTTCTTTTTACAATATTTAAGTGTTTTACCGAAATATATATCATATTAAATATACTTAGCATTGACGCGTGCTGGAGTCTTCAACTTGTCTTGTAGTGGAGGGGTTAGTGATATATTCTATTTGACTTGTTTATGTTTGCATCCATGAGCCTGAATTGTTTATTATTATTTATAATTGTAAATGCACCCAAAATGGTATATTAAAATGCTTATAAAGGCTAATAAATACTATTATCCTATAAAATTCCACATTAAGAACTTTCAGTTCTATGTAGAGTTAAGGGAACTGAAAAACACTTTAAATGAATATCAGGGGGTTTTAGACGAAAAATAGGATTCTTTTTGGTGGATTGAATGGACCTTATAAATGTAAAAATGTAGCCACTGACGTCATATGAAAGTTTTCTTAATTTATTTGTCTATTATAATATTCAAAGTATCTCAGGTGTTGATGGCATCATAGATACAGTTTTTTTTTGTACACAACGGTACTATTATATTTCATTTTACATTCATCTTGTAAAGAAATTATCCAATTATTTTAGTTTACATATTAAATATTACATTATTTAGAATGAGTTCGATGTCGGAGGGAAGTACTGTTTTGAAGCTTCTAAATTTATAGAGTATGAACTGCAATCTAGAGGTGATCAGGTTCATTTCTTCCTGATGCAGGCCTACATACACATAAACGAAATCTTTCGTCTTCAGGCAAACATTGTATCGGTCAAAGAAAATTTATTTCGTCTGTACACATTTCACCAATTATGCTACACTCGAATAGAAAATGTTTTGACATATCTAAAGACGTCTAGCAAAAAAACATAGCTTCTCATCCATGTTTCTAACGTAAATGCTTCCCAGTGTTAACGTGCCGGTAACTAATCTGTATTTATAACAATAGTATGTGTATCCAAGAGAGTCTGAATTAAGACTTTTTGAAATATCAGTTGCCTTTATTCCAAATTCTTGTCTCCTTCTATCAATCTATCCCAGGTATTGCTTTTTCCCCGACTTGTCAACGAGACATTTCCTTATTGTTTGGTTGATACAGTTATTTGTTATATATAAATAATATATATATTATCAAGCTGGTTATATTCAAAATTATGTTAGATTTTGTGGATTTTCTGTTTCTTGGTATAAAAGAAGATAAAAGTTACAAATCGGTAACATTACGATCGCGATACGTTCAAATTTAAAAATAGTAAATAATTTTAAATTTCTAAATGACGTTACCGACTTCATAATAATTATGAATTTAAAGAAATCTAATTTACTACAGACGTATTTGATTTAATACAATCACATAAAAACAATGCAGAAAGGGAAGTATTGTTAGCTTATTTCATACTTTTTATCAATTAACTTCACTAGAAGATGTTCCTTCAGAGAATAGATAAAGTAAAACTTTTAGATGATCTATATAGAATATACGATACCATTGGTAACGGCAGTAGTGTAATGTAAGGAAGAAAAAAGAAGGGAGGAAGTGATACTGCCCTCCCTTCTCTTTCTTTCTATCCAGGTACACACTAACATGATTACCAGATGGTATCTATATTCTCATATCAAAAGATCAATTTTGGAGGAAGTACGTATTTGCTTATATTCTTAAAGTATAGCGTTTTTAGAACACAAATATATCAAATGAAAGCTTGGTTACCAGCTTATATTTTGGTATACTAATCATATCATTTAATAAGTAGAGAGTTCTATTTACATTCAAAAAGCCTATCTCGCGTACAAAATATGCATATAATGGATTATAAGATGCGTCAGAGACAAATAAAATTTTGAGAGTCCTTGACGCACATCTAAGAAACACATTATGATTTATTTTTTTCATAATCGATTTCTTATAGGTCAATACAGGCTTGAATCATATGATGTAAACTCAGATTGTATGAATTCTGAATTGATAAATGCAACCAAGGTCATTTGGTGGTATATCATCTAAAGTTTTACTAAACTTAAAATACTATTTTACTCTGAAGGACAAGTCATCTTCTACAGGCGAGTGAGTTAATTGATACAAAAGCTATGAATAAGCTAACAATACTCACCCTGTCCTTGCTTTGTTTTTACTGAAAACTTTGTTTTATTAAAAAACATAAACTAGGTCTGTAGTAAATAGATTTCCTTTAATTAATAATAATTATTGAGTCTGTAACGTCCCCATTTTGAAAAATTTGCGGAAAACTATATTTTTACTAAATTTTTAAAACTTTGACCTCGTTGCGCGACCTGGTAATGTTGAACGTTTTGTTCATTTGTATGTGCTTCTTTTATCACAAGAAACAGAAAATCACAAGTCAACTTCAAACATTTTAATAATAAGAACCACTATTATATATATTATAGATATAACTATTATAATAATATAGATATATATATATATATATTATCCTAATCATATATATATTATATATATATTAATATATCATATATATATATAATATAATCCAAATATAATAACCTATATATCTATATATTATTGTAAATAATATATCATATAATATATATCAAATATATTAATATTATATATATATATATATATATATAATACATTATATAATAATAATAATAATAGCTTGATAGTCAAGAGAGAAGAAAAAATAAGTCCATATAAAGAGTTATTTGAATACACACACAAAATGGCGGACTCATTTATTCACAAACATTAAGAAGTCTGAGAATAGAAAAAGAACCATCAAAAAAGTCCTGTGATGTCATGTTTATGTTTCGAAGAGTAATCCCTGACGACCCTGAGGTTCCCAGATGTTCCAGAATCTTAGACTTTCTATTAATTTTTTTATTAATTAACTAGGTGCATATAATATTTTTTCTATTTATTCCTGAAAAATATTGTTTAACATATAAAAGGTATAGTTTTCTATTGTTCTTGATAAGTTGCTTCAAGTATCAGTTCTTTATATTGCCTCAGATATCATTTTTTCTAAGTGTAACGGTTTTGTCTGTGAATACTATCATATCAACAGATTAAATTAAAGTTAAAGAAATGAATTCATTCAAGAAGGTAATCAAATATGACATTATTATTTCGAAAGACGATTTTTGTCATCAATAATTCTAATAAAATATTGTAAACTTAAGTGTTAATGTTTTATTACTATTTATTTTTAAAAAATAACTATTTCTTGGCATTCTTTTTGTTAGATGATTGATGAGATTCTTCTTAGTCCTTCTTCCTCATCAATGAATGCCTCACTATTAGATTTATCAAAACAAATTCGTAATTTTAAATAAATCCTCTCTGACTTATCTATAATAAACAATGCACTGTTTTATTTTTATTTTTTACAAGGCTAGATAGCGAACTTAGTTTTTCGTTTCCAAAGCAGAGCCAAGACTAGCTCCAAACCTCGAAACTTTGTATCGTTTTTCTAAAGTGTGTCTATGAAATGTTATTTAGTAGGAAAATAATATACGTTGGGTGACACAAGGAAAAATATTGGTTTTAGAAACCGATGTTTCGAACCACTTTTTTGTAAATTAATAGTTTTATCCTTTCTTAGACTCCTGATTTAATTCAATGATAAGTTATTTTATTGGTGTTGGAAAATGGTCAGATGAGAAAATAATAATTATTATGAGCATTGGTTAAGTTTATAGTAAGAACCATTCCTATGTAGATACTATCCATGAGACTACAATTTATTATACAATTATTAGATATAATTTCATAATATTTATTACTAATGGAAATAAAATAAGCTCTTTATGTTTAATATCAATTCAACGTTTTTTGCCTATTTGATTCAACAGAATTGCAGTATCCGACTGGATATAAATAATCAATATAACATTTAAATTAGTCACTCGAACCTAGGAGCTTATCAATGAGGTTGACCAGTATTGGACTTCACCTCTTGGGATTCGAAACTGCGTCCTCAACATTGAGAGTTGAACACGCCTTACCACACTGAGCATTAGCGCTCTCTTAACTTCTTATATATCTGTTATAATGGCGATAGAAGAAACTCTTTATCGTTCCAAAAGATTACCGTTTTATGCATTTCAATTATTTTCTAATCATTTAAAGTCCATAATTATTTAATGTGAACATAGCTGGAGTTAAACAAAGGACACCGTTTATCAAACAGAGTCTTATATCCTATTTAATTCTTTCCCAAGTCCATCATTTGTACCACATTAATAATGAATTATTATTATTATTTTCGATAATCATCATTAAAACCAACACAATATTCAACATTTCCTTCAATAACATAGATAAAATGCCGTTTAAAAACTGTTAGTAATAAACTACTAAAATTAAGAACCATCATATGATTAAGAGGCTATAATAAAAGGCGTCAGAACGTCATGGCACCTTATGAAAATATTATTTAAAAAAATATATATAAACTTTTTCTCTTGATAAAATAATAAACAATTTTTACATCTAATACCAATAACACGGAGTAAATATCCTATGTTATGATCTAAAGATCATAAATACAACAGCTGACAGCTTCTCCAGATTCTCCTCCTCTTTATACAGAAGGCAATCACTCCATACATTTCAATTCAAACAACTACTGCCATCTATCGTAATATGTATGAAGTCCATAACATTACAATCTCATCCTCATTTTTCTATTATATGACGCACGTACGCATAACTTTAAACAGCCCTAAAACCTTGCCGGAAATAATAAAACAAAAGTGAACTCCAATAAAAATAATAGTAATAATAATACCCCATCAACCTTTGATTTCCGGCTAAAAAAATGAAAAATGAATTGAGTTAGGTTAGGAACTAACAATGGGGCTTAGAGTTAGGATCCTTTTGAGTTATAGTTTTTTTCCACTCTCAAAATAACTATTCAAATTGACTATATAATAATAAAAATGTATTTGTGTGTGTGTGTGTTTTAAGCATAATATGAATTGGTGATGTTATTTCCTTACTTTTTCACGTGTGTTGCTTTCTCAACCCTTTTTTCCTCCCTCTCTCTCTGTCTAGTTTCCTTTTTTCTTCGTTCATTAATCAAGTTCCCCCCCTCCCTTTCTTATTTATTTCTTCATACAAGTATCAAATATATATATATATTGACTGACTTTGAGTGCTTGTATCTTAGAAACCACCAAGGATAGAGGCTGAAAGACTCTACAAAGTCCTAAGATCATACAAAGAACACTCGATGTCGTACATTGCCTCCTTTTATTTAAATTGTATATCAATGACGTCATAATTATTTCATGACGTCATTGATACACTCTTTAAAAAAAGGAGGGAATATCACTCTCTTGGTATTCTTTATATATACGTATTGGGCGTATAGTCGATAAGATAAGATACCCGACTGAGTCTAGAATGTATTTTTTTAGAGAGAGATAGGTAGTATGAATATATAAAGAGCTGCTGAAATTATGAAATACGACATCATTTTTGAGGTGTGAAAGTCCTCCAAGATATGAAATTATCATATATATGTATTGGATTTAAGAGTTGTAAACTAAATTGCATAGTTTTGCAGCTTTTTAACGTTTATTTTCACATTGCTTAAAAACATTATTAGTAATTTGTTTTGCAAATATCAATAAAAATTTATTTAATAGAATATCATTTTAAAAATACAGGACAACTAATTTAAATATATATGTCTTTACTACTCCTATGTAAGTACGGCAATTTTTTAAAGCCTTGTGCCTTATTCACGTCCCCCTCACCCTTAATGGTGTATTTAACATCCCAAACATGCACCCTCTCATGCACAAGCAGGAAGCATTTGTCAATGAAAAGAAGAAGAAGGCAAAATCAATGAAGGGAACAACAATAGCGACAATAAAAAGGTGAAAGATCAAGTGGGTTGATCCCATGGAGCAGTTTCATGCTAGGCAATATTTGAATGGAGTTAATCAGGTGAGATACTGGCATCCCAATAAGTTCTTCTATAGGCTTCATAAATAATGAAGCATCCATACTTAATAGGAATGAAATATTAGTAGTAACCAAAAATACTTTTATTACCGAGTTAAAATTTAATTTTCATCTAAATTTTGGCGACTTTTTCAATAAAATGCTGGTCATCTTTATAAAAGTGATATGAATGTACTTTTTAATATAAGGAAGAACATGATAAAGACATGTATGAATACTCAAGCTTTAAACGGATCACTAAAATATTTTATACTACCGTTATTTTTATTTTACAACTGCTAAACTATAAGTTGATTTTGTCTCAATTATTAGTCAAAAAGTTCGAGCACGTTAACTCAATGTAAAGAATGCTTGACACTCAATATTTTATAACACAGGTTCGACTATCGAGAGGAAAAGGTCAGATTTGAACAACTTCATTGAAAACTAAATGGACCGATTTATATGCTTAATGCCATCAACATATATAATGATAAAATAAGGGAGAAACCCCCCGAAAAGCAGCATCAAAAATCTCTTTTATGACGAAATATATAGAATTCAAACCCAAAATACATTGCCAAGCAAGCACCGGTCATATTTCAAAGACAGCTGACTTTTACTTTGCCAGTGATTTTTAATGACGTCAACCGAGGAAGCTTACCTCATCAAAAGTCTATTGCTCCAATTGACTTTTTGAGGACCTGAAGATAGTAATAGTATTTATGACATTACACTATGAAACATGAAATAACATATTCGGTACGCCTTGTATAAAACAACGTTTATTGCCGTCCCTTTTTAAAGTCTAATTACAAAGTCGTATAAGAGAGAAAAAGAAAAAAATGTCAATAAACATCCTTTGCTTTTTTTTTGTGAGTACTTTTAAAAATATAACAAAGGAATCTCTGGACATTTATTCAGATTTGTCTTTTTTAATTTCATCAAGTAAGACGGCCATTTTAAGTATCCACATGTCATCAAAGAGTTTAATTTGAAGTAGGGTTAATTTTTCTTCTCAGTTGAGTATCCAGCTACTACTTAGCTCGGTATCAAAATACAAATTCATTATTCATATACCCAATGATTCCATTTTATGTGCTCTCAAACCAATATAACATTTTAAAAAAGTATCCCCGAGAAAGAGGTCAATGTTCTCTATCTATTTCATTGTTAAATCAATAATCTAATAGCATTAAATATTTTTATTAATAATAATAATAAAAATATCCTCATCATCATTTATTTCTCTGAAAGTCGAGGTATGTATACATACATAGATACTCCTCCATGTTCAAGGGAACCAAGAATCAATAAAAAATAGAGGAAATATCAATTGCAATAAATAAAAATAAAATATGGGAGAACTAGAAAAAAGGGGTATATAAAAAAATATATATTTCTTATTTTTTTCTGGCAGAAGGAGTAACATACATACATATGGAATGATCTAACTTAACTATATATGTAGGTAGATGGATCCTACTTGTTATTATTGGTTATATGAAGATGGGATTGGGAGTTATGACCCCTTAAGGAAGATTTCTATATGATGTATAAATATCTAATGGAATTAGCTGATTATCTGACCGATTTTTTTCTTTGATCCCTATATATATATATATATATATATATACTGTACATCATTTGAAAGGTCTAACCATAACCTACAAAAACGATATTAAGCATGATTAGCTTAGATATTTATTGCGTTCAACAAGTATAGACGTATAAATATGGAGTTCATTAATCCCGAAATTCGCGCTATTTTAAAGTTTTCCTTCGTAAGAGGCAAATCCGCTAGAGTAACGTTCTGTGAGATTAATGATGTTTTGGGGGATGGTACTCTATCATTTCGAATCGCGGAGGAATTATTTCGACGATTCAGAGCCGGTGAAAACGGCACCATGTATAAGACTGCCGGTGGAAGACATGTGACGACAAATACTGATCAAATCATAGAATATATAGAGTTACACCGGAATGTGTCAGCTCTTGACATCGACCAGTAGATGGTTAGTCACCAAAACATTTTAAATCATCTGCAGAAGGCTGGATACAAAGAAGCTTGATGTTTGGATGCCGCATGATTTGACGCAAAAAGAAAAACTTCTGGACCGAATCAACGTCCAGAATTGACAAACAGAAAGGGTGTAGTGTTCCATCATGACAATGTCAGACCATCCACTTCTTTGATGACTCGTCAGAAGCTACGGGAGCTCGAATGGTTTTTTTTATCGCATCCTCCATATAATCCAGACTTTGGTGGTGTAATATTGAACTCTAAAGCGGCTTGTGAAAAGTGACTGTCCGAGTTCTTTGCAAATAAGGAGGGGGCTTCTACGAGGGAGGTATTATAAAATGGCCGTCTAGATGCAAACATATTGTTGAACAAAATGGCGCGTATTTGAATTAAATCATATCAGTGTAACACTTTTTATAAAGCATTGAATAAAGAGCAAAAATTATGGAATACATATTTATATATTACTGGCTTATGTTCATCGAACAAATTAACTTTTTATTTGGGTTGTTGTGTTTTCATTTATTTTATGAAAGTATATCTTCACCCTTGAACTACACCATTTATTTAACTTTTTTGAGTTTCAGGAGACATGTTTTTAATATATTATGGTCTGTATTAAGTATGCATATTGGATAAATCACTACAAAATTTGTAGCTTGTATATCGTTTTTCCGTTTTTACTCGAGATACAAATAAGTGCTTTGTCGTCATTGATCCTTTCACTCTGGGGATAAGACGTATAAAAACAATACCAACTGAATCATCATAGTGAGTGCTATTCAATATTTTATTGTTGTACAAAAGATAACCAAAAGAAAGTACTTTAGTTTTCAAGTGATGAGTCATATTAATTCTGGAGAATCACAATTTTAGTTCTTTATTAATTATTAGAGACTTCCCCTTCTTGTACAGTTTGGTTGTTCCTGGATTTTATATATGTTTTGTCTGACAAATGAGGGAACATTAGGGCTTGAGGGAGATTCAAACCTTGGATAATACATAGAGAAATGGATAGATGAAGTCATGCCAACGCACAAAAGAGAGGCACAAAGAAGGAAATATGTTTTTGTACAATAACGTAGTTCTTATAGAGGATCTTATTTGATGATTGTATATGGAAAGTTCTCTTTTGTATATAAAAATGGATTATATATATATATATATATATGTAAGGTTTAAAACCTTCCGTTGACATTTTTCCGATCCGATTGTATGCAACGTGTGACGTCAGATGTGGCCCAAATAATCGTTTCATCTGTCGAAAGATAACAAAGACCCTTCTGGCTCCTTTTCAGAGAATACTGAACAAGGATATGTTAGGAGTCAGTGAGTCACCTGTTACGAGGATCTGACCTAGTCAGCACCCATATAATGAACGAAGAGTCGCCTTGTCAAATAAAAACCATGTAGACAAATGTAAAGGAGAATCTAAAGTAATATAATAATATATTATATGCTTAATTTGACTACACATTAGATAAACTCATACAATGTTATTGTATACCTATTTTTTAACTCTATCATCATTAACTTGACGATTTATCAACAGAATTATGAGCTCGAAGAAATATTTTCTCCTTCATAAAAGTAATACGCGATTTACAATAACTTGTAAATTTGGGCATATTAATATGGTTCTTTATCAAACTTATTACATTTCTATATTCTAAAAACCTCTTTTTATCACACTTATACTAGAATATGAGGAAAAAAATATTAATTATGTGAGCCTCAGACCTTTCTTAATGAGGTAAAATCATACTTTGTGTTCTTAACGAAATTAAATATTATAAAGCGTGACCATTTTATTAAAAAATGACACATTTTCCTCAAATATGTTGATAGAATGAATAAACATTAAAAAACCATTACATTCACTACATAATATTTGGCCACTTAAAAGATATCAAACATTTTGTAATTTGTTTTCATGATGACATAATAAAACTATTTGTTAATTGAAAAAATGATTTTATGCCAAAAACTTTTTTTAGATACTTATATATAGAATAAGCATATTTTAATAATTTCTTATTAATTTCTTAACACTAAAAGTTATCCTCAAGTCGTCAAGGTTCCTCATTAGTTGATTCATATGTAAGTTTAAATCCTTCCAGATGGCGAGTAAGACTTCAATAATGTTTGTATTAATATATTATATATTATTGATACGCATATCAATAACCTTTAAAAGAAGACTTTTCATCTTGTACAAACGCATTTTCCGATTCATTTCCTCATATCATTATTACATATTATTATAGACATGTTAATACGTAGAGTAAAAAATATATAACTTTTCTCATTAGACTAAGTGACGTTTTATATAGACAATTTTTATAGAAAGGGAATGGAGAAGGGTTCATGCATTCATCCATAGAGAATGCTTCCCAAAATAGGAAGAGGAGCAACAGAATATACATTAAAAGTACTTCTTTTTTTTTGCAGAGTAATCAAAGGAGCTTTCATTTTTTATTCTTTTAATTCCGGAATTACGTCAAGAAAAGTAGCTATTACTATTCCTTTTCCTGGTCTAAGATCTGTCATGGATCTTCCTGGAGACGTCCCCAGAGGCCTTGAAGGCCTTAACGACGTCATAGACTGTGCTGGAGGCGTACCCGGTGATGGCCTTAACCCCATGGCCGACGCAACGTGCACTAATTCGACGTCATTTTCACGTTTGCGTTTCTCCATGGCTTTATTATTGTTTATGACGCCGAAATCGGAACAATTCAATAGCTAGACACCCAACCTATTTTCTTATGGCTTTAAAACTTGCCTTGGAGGCTCTATTGGTTGTTTTTGATGCAAGTGTTCCGGATTTAGCTGAACGGCCCTGTATATCATCCTGGGACGTATAAATTCAAAGTTATGCTCCATTTTTCCTGTGAAATTGTGAACGAACAAAAAAACTATAAGCTTAAATAATCCTAAATAGTTTATTCTTTATTACGTACAAATCTATTTACAAAATATGTAATAAAATTCCATCTCGAAATTGAAAAAAATTAGCCATTCGTATATAAACTTTATTTGGTACATGTAGAGGAAAGCAGTGAACTCTTTTAATTAAGTTATTCAAAAAAGTTCACGATTAATTATTGAGATTTTTCTTTAAAAAAGACTTTATTTAATTTAGTGAACATGTTTTAACCAATTTATAATAAACATTGTAGTTCAATATTGAAAACATCTTTTAATTTATATATCGAATGTAATACGTCCTTGAGTTCGTAGAAGTTCAAGATTCATTATTCAGATATGACCATCATAGACAATGCCTCCTATTTGTTTGTTTGTTTGAGGATAGGATCCAAGAATATACATTGAGGTCGAGTCGTGCATCCAAGGTGGAATTGAATACACGATCTCCGCCCCTTTCCTCAATCACTTTTAACATTTTGTTGACTCATAATACCTCGGGAATCCAAGCAATACTACAATTACTAAGAATGACTGGAATCAGATACCAATATATATATTACAATCAATTGGTGCGCCAATTTGAAAATATTTTTACCAAAAAGGATCGAGAAGTTCAAGCCCATTTTGGATTTTGGTTCATGACTTCATATAAAGCCTTACATTAGTAATTTGTCCCTTCATTGTCCAATCCACGGACCTATATACTATATAGGCTTATCAACAAAAGGGAATAACAATTTCCGAGTTAGTAACTGATGGCAGGCATTTTAAGTCCCCTTTTACGACAAAATATATATTATTTAAATCCGTCAAACAAGGAAGAGAAGACAAGAAGTATTATTGTCCCTTTGTCAAAGTCCCAATACCTTGTCTTAAGGAACAGCGAAAGGAAGAAAGGACAAATGGTATATTCATTGACGTCATAACATAGGAGGATGACGTCACTGGACACTTATTACAGGTTTTCCTTTTTTCCAAGACGTCTACTTAATTGTTTCATCACCATCAACTGTGTCAGCCATTTTAGGTCCCTTTCTTTATTTAAAGAGTTCTGTAAGTTGTGTGAATTTTTCTTCTCTGTTATGAAGATGGTTAGTGTTATATAGGTTTACTTTACTTATTACTAAATATGAACAATTGATCCTTATGCTTAAAGCTTAGGAGTCAATATATATTATTTTATATAAAACAACGTCAAACGGAAGTAGAGAAGCAACAAACATACTGATGTATTGAGTTGACAGTGTGTATCCCCCCCTCTTCTTCTATTTTCATATACAGCACTTTAATACATTTTTTTGTTCATATTTAAATTTTTGGAGCATTACAAACAATAATGTCTCCTAGTCTCAGTCTGGATGATGTTCTAACAATAACGTACTTGCGAGCGAGTACATAAATTATTATTATTAAAAAGATAAATAGCTGGATTTTCCAAGTCATTTCCTAAAAGAACAATAAGAACCAAGGAAGAGGAGGAAAGTAGTAGATGTAGTACTAGTGTACAAGAAGAAGAGCAGATGCGCGGCTAAGACCCAGTACTCTACTGTGGTCCTTTGGGAGGTTTTCTCCGGTGTTGTAGAGTCATAGCATTAAACAGAAGAAAGGTAATTAAGCCTGAAGGAAACTTAATGAAGTATTGATGATGCGTCAAAAATGTATATTTTTATTATTTAAAAGGGCGCCATCTTAAGAGGATATATATATATATATATATATATATATATATATATATATGTATATCTCTCTCAGGAAACGGGTCCCGGCTGTTTTTTGAGCGTCCCGGCCCGGTGTCCCGATTTTTTAAGGTACCGGGACTTAAATAATTATTTCGTTTACCATTCATATTTTTTTTTTAGAAAATAATTTCACAAAAAAAAGCGAGGACGTTTTTTTTTGTAGAAAGGAAGTTTCGAAATTCTTGTTTTGAGATTTTTTTCTAAAAAAAAGAAACGTCACTTTTTTTGTAGATTCTTTTCTTAAAAAACGTCCTCACTTTTTTGAGATTCTTTTCTAAAAACATCTTCATTCCAGATTGTCGAAGGAACGAAAATATATATTAAGTCCCGGCCCGGTTTCGGCCCGGTCCGGCTTGAAATTTTAAGTCCTAGCGAAAAAGGTATCCCGGTCGTTTCCTGATATATATATATATATACCTATATATATATATATATATATATATATATATATATATATATATATATATATATATATATATATATATATAGTGTAGATATAATTCGACAAGAGTTTCTTTCGACACTATTACATGAAGTTGCAGAGAAAACTGCCTGAATAAAAATGTAGTTAAACCTGTGTTAGCGGGTACCTGTCTGTAGCGGTTACTTTTCAATTGCAGCCACACCCGATTTCTCTAAAAGAAGAAATAGAGTACTATACCTTCTATATAGTTGCTGATGGGGATAGTTCATGGACTCAACTGGAATGATCATCCCAAACTTGCTACACTAACAGCAATAACACATTGTTGATTTTCGGATGAATTTGTTCGGATCCAAATGGATTTTGAGACTTCTGTTAAATTAGTAGTGAGTTCATTTCATACGAAGGTCAATCCCCGATGGTATTACCTCAATGTTTACGTGTGCATCTATCAATTATAAGGAGAAGGTCTTTTTGATCAATTTTCGAGAAAAAGGTTTGAATGACTAATTTGAACAGTTCCTTAAATTCTGAGGGATGCATTGAAGTCGCATAACACGAAATATACTCAGTGTGCTTTGTGAACCCTTGTTAATATTATAATTAAAGCTAATTTGCTGTTTTTTTTAACTTATATATGGTTACTTTATTACTTTAAGGCAATTAACGTCATTTTTAATGTTATTATATCGTATTATTTCATATGGTAAGTTTATTTTTAAGAATCGTAATTTTGTAATTACAACTCTCACAAAAATTTAGTTTATTTAAAAGCAACAAAACACCAATGATATCATTGTATTTCGTTAGGATGTAAACGTTGTTTTGTTATTTGGCTTCCTTCGGCACATCTGACCCACCAATGGAGTCCTGTAACGAACCGGCCAATATGTTGTCAATGTAGTTTATTCCATTTCTTATATTGCACCGTTGGATATGCATCTGCTCCGTACCTATTGTTTAATTCTTCATTATTATTTAAAGGGGTTTCAACCAAGATGAGACAACAGGCTCATCAAAACATGTAGTCTCTATTGGGATTAATTGTGGAAATCACAAACCTACAGCCTTATTTCACTATTTTTCCTCGTTTATAATATGATGCAGAGTTTATTTGACGCTTGACTCTTACATATACACAAGTATCAGGTATTACAAGTCTCTTAGGTATAAGAAAAGTAGATACCCAAATAAATGTTCAGTTTCCCGCATTAAGAGACTTTAGGATTAGGGAAAATTTCATTATTATCTTGTTGTTCTTTTTGACAGAGTTGCTGACTTTAAAAAACATAACTTCCGAATCAAGCCATTAACATCAAACTGGTCAAATAGCTTTGAGATTCAGGGATATTTGTAATATTATTATGATATTTTCAGATTGTCCAATTTAAAACTTTGGTACTTCATCAATGTATTTTTTAATTGTCCTTATTGTTTACTGAAGGCAGACTATGGAAATATTTTACAGTAAGTTCTTCTTAAAGATGAACATGTCGAATACAAACCCGAACGCACTTATATTCGATTGTATATGGTGTTTTTTTGAGAGTCTCCCATGCATATATTGTAAATGGAATTTGTGTTTTTCCACTTGCTCAGATGGGCTAGAAAGGGTCCATGGCTGATGTATACAGGTATGGAGCCCACAAAAAGTCTAAGGACCCTCATGAGTGCCTTAATTTACTCACTGCGTAATTAATATAATTGAGAAGGTAATTGATAGATTTTATAAAATAATAATAATAATCATGATAGAAAATACCCTTTTTTCTCCCTTTATATAAATACATGTACAACTGCAGACACCTGACAATAATATTACACTTCTACTTCTTCATAAAAAGAACCCCTCTTTATATATATCAACATCAAGCGTGCAAATCAAGGTTCAGAATCCATTCATACAACGATGTAATTTGATATGCAGATATAATTCAGTGAGAGACGAAAAAAAACTCTCTTACTCATTAATAATTTCTTCCAGTCGATAAGGCAGGAGGATGATATCTTTTTCTTTATTTCATCTCTGTCTCTGCCTCTCTATAGAGTTTTTTCCTTTTTCTTTCAAAGAATGAGAGTAGAGGATATCCCCCCCCCCCCCTTCTTTTATTTCTAGTCTGCATATTGTTATTATTTTAAGCGGATAATTTGAATTTCCTCCTCGACACACACATCACCCCCGTGTTTGATTTATTTAAATCTCCCCACCGTTTAGAGGGATTGCCTCCATTTGACAAATAATTTATATCTTTTTTGTATTTATATATATGTATCAGAGGAAAAATTGGATCTCTACCTCTATGGGACTATATATATATGTATTCATTTTTTAATTAGATTTTCTTTTTACAAAAATATTTTTTATTGTGATTTAAAAAATTTAATTTGACAAATAAATCTTGCTTTAGGTCTATGAATATAGATAAGATCTTCTTATTTTATTTACAAAATTATGTGGTTTCATAGTTTTGAAGAATATTGGTTGTATATATATTTTTGGAATTATTTGTATATAATTTAGAACGCATATAAAAATTAATGAAAATAAAATATTTTTACCCCATTTTTTAAGTTTCTCCTCCTAAATTTGCGTTTTTGTTTTACTTAAAAACATTTAAAGTATTTAAAATTTGTGTGAATGATTAAATACCATGAATGATGCTATTTGTCCTTAAGTTATTAATATTTTAATAGATTATAATATGTTAGGGATGACACATTTTATTCGATTAAAAGTTTTATATTATTAAATTTCTCAAAACCATAGTTTTATCTGAATAATATAGTTGTATAAAATAACAATTCTTTAGTGGATATATTAGTTAACATGTAAATTGTATAATAATTTGTTTATTTATTCAGTCTCCCTGTATTGTTTTTTAATTTAATGTCCCGTCTTCTTTCATAACATCATAAAATAATGTTTTTCAATCTGTTTCAGAAACGTATATATATATATATATATATTCTAAAAGAAATTTTATACAGTTTATGAGTATTATCTCTTCATTACCAGTCCATAAAATGTTCATTTTCGGTCTATGAACAAATATATTTGCATTTATTTAAAGAAAACATCATAATAAGTTAATTAACTCTGAGTAAAAAGTAGTCATTATTTTGTTTGTTTTTCATTTTTTATAAATCTTTCATGAGCTATAATTTTATTATTATTATTTTTATGTTAGTCAATAAAATTCGGAAATATATTTTTTGATTGTGTAAGAAATGCTAATTAATGTTAATTTCCTACATTCATATACATTTGTGCATTTTTATTCTTTACATTATATTAAACATGTAACAACATGCATAACATTAAAGTTAATGCGATATATATATATATATATATATATATCAGGAAACGACCGGGACACTTTTTTTCTCCGGAACCCGGGTCGGGACTTTAATATATATTCGTTCCTTCGTCATTCTAAAAGTGACGAAGGTTTTTTAGAAAATATTTTGAAGATTATAAAAAAAAATTCTAAAAAAACGACGTACTTTCAGAATGACGAACGAACGAAAATATTAAAGTCCCGGCCCGGTGTTTTTTAGACACCGGGCCGGGTACAGGACGTTAAAAAACAGCCAGGACCCAGTCGTTTCCTGTATATATATATATATATATATATATATATATATATATATATATATATATATATATATATATATATATATATATATACCTATATGTATACATGCGATTCAGAAGCTTTCAAAGTAAAACGACAATCAGTGGAAGAAGCATGCTAGAATCTCAAGTGGATTAATTAGAATTAACTCCCAAGAAGAAAGGCCATTAGAGATTAGCACCATAAAGATATTCGGATTAATTAATTACAATGGTATGATAATTAATGATATTCAAATGAGTAATGACATTCCATCGAAAAAAATAAAAATAATCCATTGATATCAAAGTTCTTGCAAATTTTAAAAAAACGTGATTAATATTATAATAATCAAGATTCCAAGACTTTGGAACATAGATATTAATGGATTTTGATAATATTATATAAAATATTTTTCTGGAAAAATATACAATAAATATATTTTTGTAATATTTCCCATCATACAGATGTACAAACGTGTTTTCCTTTACATTCCCTTTCTCTTCATGGAGTAAGTCAAGGGATCAGTGATAGAAAAAAAGAAACTTTGTAAACAGAGGGATCAAGGGAATCAGTCTTCCTTGTATCATGAGATATGACTCGAGACAGCCATAAACAATTTTTTCTACTATGATAGAGCATGAAGGGAGCTCGATGCCCATTCGTCTGTAAGCAATGTTTTGATACATGCCCAGTGAAGCTGGAAATTTTTAATTCTCTTCACCTCATAGAATACCACCAAATATATGTATGGGTATGGAGTGTATTAGAATATACAAGAAAGACAGAAAGAAGAAGAATTATAAACATGATATGAGGGAAATTGTATTGTGTCGTCCTTCCATTGGGTAAGCCGTCAGATCCATTCAACGTTTCTCTTGACTCATGAAAAACAATGAATGCCTTATTTAGACTATTTGGAATGCCTTGGAAAAGACTCATAAATTACCTTTAAAAGAATTAGATCCCTAAATTATTTTTTCAATCTATTTGATTCAATAAAAATACATAATCAATCGGGATATTTTATGTATTAATGCATATAAACATCAAAGTATGAATAATTTCAGTGAGATTGATAAATTTTGAACTACCCCTTTCGGGAGTCGAAACCGGGTCTTCAACTTTTTGGTGTCGAAAATATTCCACTGAGCTAAAGGGCTCCCTTGTTTGTCGATTTGGTTGATGGAATTCAATTATTCTTACGAATAAGCATATTAAAATTAGTCTTTGGAATCTATGATCTTTTGTATTAAGTCAGTAAATATTGAGCTTTCCCTATCGGGAGTCTAACTTACTCCCTCGTCATTGAGAGTATAGCAAACTTTCACTGAGCTAACAATCTCTCAAAAATTTATAAAGTTTCTTTTTATGTATTTATGTACATTATGTAAAAAACTGTGATATATATTTATAATATACATACATATATATATATATAATTTAAAAATGACAGTATCACTATTCGGTAGATTGCGGAAAAAGTCCTCTACGAGGGTAATGTAACTCTTTTTCTATTATTCAAGATTTCGATAAAATTAATCGTGCACTCTGCAGCAATATTTGATATGTGTTAAATATTGAAAATTATCGGTAGAAGAGTTCTTCCACTGGAAATAGCGATGTCGAGAAATACTGATAATAATTCTGTAGTTCCATCTCTGGCTAAAATACTTATGAACGCGGATGCATTTCCAACCAACCAAATGATCAAAAGAAAATATCCTTTCAAGAAAAATACGCCTTTTAAATATCAACTTAAGATGTTTAAATTGGTTTTAAAGTTTTTTATAGATTTGATGCAAGTTCTATGACCTTATTTTAGAATTCAATATATATATATATAAACAATATTAACTTGTATGAAATAAAATATTTATCATCGTTCACAATTTTTTTCAGAACTTAAAAAACCTTAGTGTTGTACATTCTTTTAAGTCCCGATTATTAAGAATATAAAAAACATTTATAAATAACTAAATAATAAAATCATAAAATGTTAAATTAATTTTTTAGTTGATCTTCCATATGATATTAATATTATTTAAAAAAAATTCCACTGTTTCATAAAAAAATATATGCAAGCACAAAAAAACAGAATGTATATAAAATGATGTTAATGCGTAAAAACATAATTGTTTTTATTAACTGCATTGTTGTTCTTCAATGTTTTCTCATCTTATAAAAAACTATCTGCAGAAATATCTTATTTATACAGATCTATACTCTAATGGCTATTTAAAGAAAAATATAAAAACTAATTTCTTACCCTGCAGCTACCAGCTCCACAAGAGGGCTTATAAACTGATGAAGAACTCTTCTGTTATAAAGTTCTTACTCAAATGATATTAAAGGCAAAGAAGAATAAACATAAATATATATATTTTCTCAAAAATAATAATGAAAATATATTCAGACACAAAGACACAAAGCATCACACCTTTAATTCCGCAGCTGAAAGATATATTACTTGATATCCACACACACACACATATACTGGGATTAACACTTTAAATTAATTTTTCTTTACAAGGGATTGTCCACGTATGTATGTGTGCTAAGGTATTTAAGAGTCTGTCTTGGAGTGTGAAAAGATCTTAAAAAGGACGAATCATCATAGTTTAGTTAGTTATATTATTATTATTTTCAACATATGCACGTTTGAACCAGAGGTGATGAAGAAAATGATAATTATATGAGAAGGGAAAGAGATAATTGTAGGAGTCAGAATAAGGCTTAAAGCACGTGCTAACATGTTAAAATAATAATTAAAAAGAAGATTTAATGATGGCAATACCATCAATTATCATTCGTCATAAGAGGCGCAGGATGTACATAGATTGGTATAAAGAAAAAAGGGTCAATGAATAATATGGCCTAAATATTGCATTACAATAAATAAATATATATATATATACATATATATATATATAATGATGCCCCGGCCCGGCTCGAAAATTTAAGTCCCGGCCCGACCCGGTTCCCGACGAAAAAAAGTGTCCCGGTCGTCTTCTGATATATATATATATATATATATCATAATATTGTTTTCAGCGAGGAGGGTCGGAGTTGCGCCGTGGTGACAATCTTGGTTAGCATGAAGGCATGATATCCAACACGGAGCTGTCAAGGTTAACTTCTGTACATTTTAGAAGTGTCCAAAGACTGAAGAAATCTATAGAGGAATGCAAGGATCCACGTAAAGTGATTAGTAGGGAGCCTAGGCCGGTATTGTCCACAAGAAAGGTCAAGGACTTTGTGAACAAGGTCCGGGAGATCATCGACGAAGACCTCACCCGCTCATTATCGTTGATTGCTGAGGAGTGGAGGTTGGGGAAACCACAATTCAAAATTGAGTTGACATTAAAGTGTGAAAACTACTTTGCAATAGTATCCGTAGTAGTAGCTTCCTTATTTATTATTTTAACAGTGTTTTAATGTGGTTCCTCATGAAAGAGAACTATCAGTAGAATATCAATTTCTAATAATAAGTTCCACTAATTTACAGTATATATATATAATAATAATAATAAAGACACTTACAGTTTGGTAGACCACTATATGGTGATACAAAAATAATTTTTGGTGTAGTGGGACTTACATATGAGTAAAAAAAACAGTACCCACTTGATTCATCATTGCCTATGAAAAAAATCTAGGCGTTCATATCTTTGTGTTTAAATATAATGTATATATGCACATTCTGCTGATGCACTCCAAGATTGTGGAGGAAGAAGAAGATGATGAAAGGTTTAAATCTTGGAAGCGAGTGGGAATGGACCAGGAATAAAAATCGTCCCTACTTTAGTAAAATATATTCATATCAGTGTTATTATTATTTTGCAAAATAGATATACCACAATTATAATGGTACCTGATGAAGAACCTTTATTGTTTTTTTTTGTTTCGTGGTGGTCGAAGAGAGAGAGAGAGAGAGAGGGTTATTGCCTTGATTTAAAAAGATGGGATGATAAGTCTTCACATAAGCACAGAGAGATATTTTGTATACATATGCGTATGTATATATATATATATATGGAATAAAAGTTTTTCTTCTTCTTCTGTGATTCACTATGTTTATTTTTATGCATAAGGGCTAGAAGCTTTAATTACAAAAATGGAATGGAAGAGGAAATATATATATATATATGTTGAAGAAGATGGAATTTGAGGAAGAAAAAAGAGATATTCATGACATGGCAGTTATAAATACATCTATTTGTCCTTTCTAGTCCAAGAGTTACATTCGCTGAGATTGAAGAGAAATTAGTCATGATTTCATCTCTTGTATATTGCTTTTTAGGAAACGTCTTAGGGATATGTTTTTTTGCATTTAAATATATATTGTTATCTTATTTCAGTTATCAACGAATGCCTAAATAATTTAGTAAAATATATACCTAAATAAACATTTTATTTGGAAAGTAAGTACACTGGAATATGAACAAAATAGGATTATCATAAACAAAGAAATATTAGAGTCTTCAACATTGAATCGGTCATATTAGTTAATTGAAGTAGATAATTAAATCATTTACTTAATATTTTTACATTTTTTATATTTTTTATATTTTTATACTATTCAAACAGCTGATAAAACATGGAAAATGGGAAAATATATTAATTATCTTCTCTCCTCAACGTTTAAACATCTTGCAGTGCAGCTGACATCAATGGAAATAAAAATAATTATTTTATATTAATTTTATCATTTTTTCAATTGTATATTTTGTATGGAAACTATCTGAATATGTTTTTGTTAAATATTTTTTTAATATCAAAACTTATTCAAAGAGCAGAAAATTATCCCCATTTATCGTCTATAAGCTGTTCGATGATAATTTGTGAATATTTAGGTTTTTTTTCATTCAATCAACAACTTTCATTGGATGATTTTGAAAATTTTATAAAAAGGTGAATCCTTTAATGCCTATTGTTTAGAAGTTGATATCAAGTAAATATGACTTCCAAAAGCATCGCTCGAGCCGCTTGTATACCCAATTGTGTTCTATTTTTGTATCATATCTCAAGAATGTGATGTCATAGCTCCCTAAGAGTGATAAATTATGCATCCTGAACCATAGAGATATAAAGATATAGAGAGCTGATTCCCTTCAATAGCAGAGAAAATTCGTTCAGCTGTATTTTTGTGTCCAGTATAAACAAAGTAATTTGGTCTACGTCATCGTAACTGATCATAGATATATAATCTATCTCTATGATCAGCTTACGATGACGTAGTGCAAGTTACTTTGTTTATATTGGGCACAGAATACAGATGAAGGGAGTAAGCTCTCTATATATTTTATCTCTAGGTCCTGTTCTTATCTATAAAGAGTTTTTCTTGTTTTCAAGCACAAATTTGGAAAGACCTGATTTTTTTAAAAATACAGTCTTCAAAATAGCATTGATTGGGTTTTAAGACGCAATTGCAAACTCAATTTCATAGGAAATGCAGCAGCCATTTTAAAGCTCTAAAGCTCAACTGGTGCATCAACTAATGTTATATCTAAAACCCTCCATATGGGCAACCCTTTAAATAAATAAATCCCTTCCTATCTGCCATCATTTCAACATTCAATTTCAAAATATCTATGTTGTATAAGGAGACGTAACCTCCTCACATATGAATCCAATGAAAAAATATACACTCAATTTCATTCATACATTAATGGGCTTCAGTCCAAGTTCTAAACATGTCCATACGTAGACACACTTCTATACATATAGGTATATATCTGGACAGCAATATGAATAAAAAAGAGAGGTTATTTGATATTCAAATTGAAATGCTAAAGAAAAATAATAAAAAGGAAGAGAAAAAAAAAAGAAGCCTCTCGATGATTCTATCAATGGATAAACAAATAAATTTATGTGATGGTCTTTTCATGGTCTGATTGCCTTGCCTGCTTATTTTCATCTATTTAAATATATATGGCTATGATTGTCATCAAGATTTTTTTTGGAAGAGGAGTCAATATATAAGTGTTGTATATGGAAACATATGCCAACACCAATACTTTCTGTTACCTTAAAAAAGGGTTTATTTCATACCTGCCTCAAAAGACATTTTATAAATAGAGATATGCTGTTTACAACGGCAATTATTATCTATACGAATAAGAGTTATTTTTGTTCCTTTTATAAATATAACTAAATGAACCCGTAAATCTTGACACTATTTCCAGTGAATAATTTCGAGGTCTCAAGGAGTAATGTTTTAGTGATGATAGACATTCCGGAAAAATTAATGATTATTTTATTGCCAAAATGTATTATTGCATTTAATTGAAAGTAAGGTTGGTAACAACTTTTTTATTAATTACTTGGAGATGTTGTTTGAGACTTTTGGCGCTTATAGGAAAATTCATTCGCATATGTTAGTGTAATGCTAATTTATTGATCCTGTCAAGTTTGATTTGGACATAATTATATTGGGCTGCTATTTTTTTGAGCAAACGGTTGTTCCCGGAAAAAATAAGAATATGCAAATAAAAACTGATCCTTTTATTTGTTTGTTCGCTTCTCTGACTCTCCTAAACACTTAGTTATATTAATCAACTTGTCTATGGATAAGTTCAGGTGCCAAGTCAAAGTTCGCACACCAACATATTGATTATATTTTGATATGTGGTTGTTCCTAATAAAAGTATGAATTCGATTGAATTCACCATCCTAAATTCAAAAGCTCTGATTGCCAAAAGACTATCAACTTACACAGAATTAAAACCAAATGAAATTAGAGCTATTATACTGGCCGCAGCTGCCAGGATTACAGCTTTTAAATTGAATATACCACAGGAAGACAATACCAATTGGACGCTCGCCATCAACCAGATCAAATATCTCCCAACAACGGCGCTGCAACATAAAAAGTTTTTAATACAAATAATCAATCACTTCAAAAAGAATATCAAAAATTTACATGTTGATTAGTTTTATTTGTTTATGTTACTTCTAAATAAAGTGTACTAGTACTTTGTATGTTATTGTTTGTTGAGAATTTAATTGTATTACCGTGTTTGTTTATTGCTGTGCATAGTTCTATGTGGATCACCATGTGGTTGATTTTCAGCAAGCAATAATTTTAAACTATAAAGTTTATTTATGTATATTTTACACAATTGCTTGTCTGGAAAAAAAGTAAAAAAAAAGTATATATTTATACTAATAAAAACCTATTCGTTTCTTTGCTACTTCACTTCTCTGACTCTCCTACAAACTTAGTTATACATTAATCAACTTTTCTATGGATAAGTTTGAGGTGCCATGGACATATTAAGTCAAAGTGTACATAACAACAAATTTCAAAATTAATTTTGAAGTCCAACACGATCTTTTATATGTGTATTTTATATTATTTTATTTTTTGCATAATATAGAGCTTTTAGTGTTTACCTTACAGACAGAAGTCTGAAGAAGGTTATCTCAAGTATCGAAATAAGTTTGAAGCCATTGCAATATCAGTCAGAAAAGATTTTAATTTCTCTTTTTTGTAATTTCTAACCATAAGTAAATATCTTGGAAGACATCTTCAAAGCTCTTTCCATTTTTGCTCAATCTTCTGTAACAAAGTGTAAATATGAATGAACACCAACCTAAAATCAATTATCAGCATTGATACCTCATGTTATTTTCCCCTGGAACTAAAAAGGTCACCGGGGTTTCCTTGGTACAAAGTTAAAAATAAAGGGAGCTCGATAGCCGTGCGTGTTAAGGCGTGTTCAACTCTCAATGTTGGGGGCGCAGGTTCAAATACTCCCGAGAGGGGATGGTCAATTTTGGTCTACCTCATTGATAAGATCCTAGGTTCGAGTGACTAATTTTAACGCTATAATGCTTATTTATATCCTATCGGATGCAATTCTATCGAACCATATAGGCAAAAAAAAGTATAATTTACTTTGTATATCATGACAGAAAAAAAAATATATTCACTTTATTTTGTAACTTTTTTGCATTATAAAACTAAAGTAGGACTTTTAGAAAATATAATCTTGTTCGATTCATGGCTATTGATCAAGAAAACAATGATTAATCCATGGAAAACTGTATTAAGATCACACTTTTAAAACATTAATAAAATTTCGATATATTTTATCAAGCAGTGTTTGGAGAACGTAATTTACTGACAAATATATTAGACATATCTCTGATAATCGAATGAACAAGTCATTAAATTATAGCATTTTTTAACTCTTGTTTATATTGAATACACTTTATTAAATAAGGATTTTTTAAGAGGAATTTTGGAGATGGAAAGAATTCTTTGCTTATGCGAACACAGATTCTCAATCCAACAAACATAGCTCAACCATGACTTGATTCAGTAAATATCTGTTATTTCATGCACACTTTACATCTGAGTCAATTTTGAAATGGTTATATGTTTTATAAAATTGCGAAAAAATATTTTTTTTCTTGCCTAGATCAGGGGTCGGTAACCAAAATGTTGAAAGAGCCATAACGGATCAAAAAAATTAAAAAATGTGTCTGGAGCCGCCAAAAATTTAATTCCTTATATAACCTTCATACGATGCACATTTTGGTCCTATATATTTTCCTATCCCATCTTTTTCCCATTTCTAACGTTTTTGGAAAAGCTCCAGGGAGCCACAAAGGCAGCTCTAAAGAGCCGATGAGGCTCTAGAGCCGCGGGTTGTCGACTCCTGGTCTACATGGTTCGACAGAAATGCATTCGATTGGATAAGTCTTATGGTATTAACATTGGTCACTCGGACCTTGGATCTATCAATGAGGTAGATCAAAACCGACCTTCCCCTCTCGGGATTCTAACCTGCGCCTCCAACATTGATAGTTGAACATGCCTTTAAATAACTTAATGCCTTTACACTCCCTTTTTTGCCTGTATGGTTCGACGGAATTGCATCCGATTGGATAAAAATAAACATTATAGTGTATAATTAGTCTATCGAATCACGGAACAATATATTCTTAATATGGTATCTTTTTTTTGCCTGTATGGTTCGATAGAATTGCAGTATCCGACTGGATAGAAATAAGCATAATAGCATTAAAATTTGTCACTTGAACCTAGGATCTTATCAATTAAGTATACCAAAAATGGCCATCCTCTCTCGGGAGTATTCGAACCTGTGTCCCCATCATTGAGAGTTGAACACATCTTAACGCACACGGCTATCACACCCCTTGGTATCTTTGTTTGTATCCGATATATCTCTTAGCACCAATCCACACACATCTATACTAATAAAAAAGAATTCCGTTCGTTCGTTTCCCTGTATCTCTCGAACAGTTCATTAGATCTTTACAAATTTTCAGTGAATAGTTTTGAGAGCTCAGGAAGTGTTTTAGTGAGGTCGTAAACTCCTGGAAAATTCGTCATCGTCATGTTTTTTTTATTCACCAAAACGTTTTTTGCAAAAAAAAAAATTTGCCAAGTTAGATTTTCACCAAATTTTCTGTGGACGATTATGAGGTAGTAGAACGTGTTTTTTTGGGTGTTTACCGGAAATTGGTTTTCTTTATAATAACTTAAATAGAAAAAAAATTATGTGCCTGTCTTGGCCCTGACATTTAGGTTTTGTGGAAAATAACAGCTTTTTTATAATGCAACATCGCGCTATCCAAATTTTAACAATGTCAAGAGATGGATAGTGATGTCAATCCCTCTTAACTTTTCCTGATAAAGATATGAAGTTGCAGTCCCGTTTAAGTTTTTTTATTTTGCTGTTTTCCTCCATCAACGGAGATTAAATTAAGACTCTATATTCATCACTACCATACATATCTTCGGCACTCTATGTTCTCTATGAAATGACTTCAAAAATAATTTCTTTTATGAAGTTTAAAAACCCAGCCTTAAGGCACAGAAAACGGAAAAATGGCAATGACGACTTTTAAGGAACGACTTTTCATAAGAAAATAACATAGGCATTCTATGAAATGACTTTAAAATTACTTCTTTTTACGATGTTTAAATTCCCAGCCTTAAGGAAAAAAACGGAAAAAATGGCAATGAAGACCCAATGAAAACTTTTTAAGGAACTGATTTTAATATGAAAAATCACATGTGATGACGTCAACAAAAATTATTCGTATGATCTTTTTATATTCCAAAGACTATTGTCAAGTTTAAAATCCCGGGCAGCGCCGGGTAATATATCTATACTATTAAAAAAAGAATTCCGTTCGTTCGTTCGTTCGTTTCCCTGTATCTCCCGAACGTTTCATTAGATCTTGACGAAATTTTCTGTGAGTAGTTTTGAGAGCTCAAGAAGTGTTTTAATGGGGTTGTCAACTCCCGGAAAATTAGTCATCACCATGCTTATTTTATTTGCTAAAACGTTTTTTGCCAATTTTTTGAAATTGCCAAGTTAGATTTTGACCAAATTCACTGTGGATGAGTATGAGGTACTAAGACGTGTTTTTGTTTTATTGAGTGTTTACTGGAAAATTCGTTTTCCATATGATTACTTAAAAATAATTTACTTTCTGTCCCTGTATATCCCCCCAAATTTAAGTCTGGTGGAAATAACAACATTTTAAAATGCAACATCGTGCTAATCAAATTTTAATAATGCCCACAGATGAAGAGTGATGTCAATACCCAGCCTTAAGGAATACAAAACGGAAAAAATGGCAATGACGACTTTTTAAGGAACTACTTTTCATTAGAAAATAACATAGGCACTCTATGAAAAGACTTAAAAATAACTTCTTTTTACGATGTTTAAATACCCAGCCTCAAGGAATTCAAATAGAAAAAATGGCATGAAGACCCAATGACGACTTTTTAAGGATCTGATTTTAATATGAAAAATCACATGCGATGACATCACTAAAATTATTTGATTGATCTTTTTTCTATTCCAAAGACTATTATCAAATTGGAAAATCCCGGGCAGCGCCGGGTAACATCCGCTAGTATATATATATATATATATATAGTTGAATCACACTCTCTTGACCTCACAAACTCAGTCCTCTGACACCCCTATAAAGCCACATTATATAATATTGACTCCTCCATTGTCAAGCGAGCATGCAGGAGATATAATTATTTTACTCCTCAACTTGGTGTGTGTGTGTTCTTTCTACATACATACGTACTTAAGCCTTGAACAACAACAACAAAAAGCCTCTTTGAAATAAACGTATACCTATAAATATCTTCTTCTTTCTCTCCCTATCTTTTCGTTTTGTTTTGTTTTTCCACGGCGTCTAATGAATCCTCTAAGAAGCATAAAAAAATTCTTAGATAAATGAGTTTAGATATAATATAAAACGCATAAATTATACTTAAAGAATATAAGTACTATTTCTTGTGTAAGAGTGTACACACAACGCTGCCTTACTCCCTATGTTTGTATGTATGTATATATATGCTTTATTTATCGTCAAACAAAAGAGATTAGAATAAATTAAAATTATTGTCGTTCTTCACTTAAGTGGATATTTTTTATTTAGTTTTGTTTCTTATTTCACATATTATTATTATTATTATGGTACCTACATACATTGATATATATTGAGTGCAAGTATACCTACTAGCCTCTTCCTCCATCTGTTTGAGACTACCGATTGATTGTTCCGGTGGATCAGAAGTATCGGTAGTGGATTTCTTCTACCTATAACGATTGTTTTTTAAATTTTATTTCGTATAGGGATATAGGTACTAATATTTGTGTGATTTAGGTTAGAATAATCGACACAACTTTGACAGGAGGCGCTCAAAAAAAAGAAGACATATACGAGTAGGATGGAGTGTTATTTTTTATTTTAAATAAAAGACTTCAAAAATTATATATATGTATATACATTATATAATATATATATATATATCGGGAAACGACCGGGTACCCGGCCCGGACCCGGCTATTTTTGAGCTTCCCGGACCGGTCTGGTGTCCCAGTTTTTATACACCGGGCCGGGACATCAATATTTTTTAAATATTTAGTTTGTTTATTAAAAAATTATTTAGAAAGGAATTTTTTGAAATACTCCTTTCTAAAAAAAACTTTTTGGGAGATTCTTTTCTAAAAAAACGTCGCCACTTTAGAATGTCGAAGGAACGAAATTTATATTAAGTCCCGGCACAGTTTTGGCCCGGCTTGAAAAATTTAAGTCCGGCCCGACCCGGGTCCCGGCGAAAAAAGGTGTCCGGTCGTTTCCTATATAAAATATATTTATATATTACTTATCATTATTATTTATATGCTTAAGAAATTCCTTATTCAGACTAAAATTATTTCATTTGTTATTTAAAAAAAGCCAATTTTTAAATAAATGTATCCTTCAAAAGAAAAAAACAGCTTTTCTTACAAATAAGCCTTTTAAGTACATTATGATCTGCATAATCGAATTCATAGTCAAAGAGAATTGACCCTAGACTAGTCTATCAGCAACATAAATACTCTTGAGGACCTATTAGCTCTTTCTTATTAGATTACATGCACTAAAGGACTTCATTTACTGTGGCTTTGCCAAGTTATAAGAAACTAGATTTGTGCTTTTTATATCATAAAGTACTAAATATGTTTCGGACGCCAATGAAATTAATGTTCAAATCGGTATTGAGAAAAGTAAAATGTTCTTACAAATTAAGGATATAAACAGGATTACTTTTCTTATCCTTAAACTTGGAGCAATCATTCATAGACGCGGGATACTGTTTGTTACTGCTATGATTGTTATTCTACTCATGCCATGTTTATTGAAATAAAATATATGTATTGTTTATTCGTAGTTTAGATTGCTAATTAATAAACAATAATTCTTTTATTTTAAAGAGCTAATTTTTTAAATGCTTATCAACTTCATAGAATAATTGAACTAAAATATATTACACTAATAACAGTTTTTCTTTTGTTCACCTCACAAAATTGTACAGAAAATTTAGCGTTTTTTCTTTTAATAAATCTATGGGGCTTCAAATAAACTTGATGAAACCTTCATATAAAACTAGTCTCTTTGATATACTCGGGGACTGTCGTGAGCGAATGATTATAGTATGACTTCAATGAGACAGTCATGATATTCTAGAGAGTAAATAATTCATCAAGCAAGAAAAGTGACCTTCATAGGTCAAAGGTCATTGACATAGATCTTCACTAGGTATGTTTTGTTTGTTAGGTGCGAACATTTCTTTTTTTAAAGGCGAAATTCAAATAGATTTTTCTTCTCCTTTTTGACTGCCAAAATATTATTATGATTCAGGCTGTGATTGATTTCAATCAATAAGACCCTCGAAGAATAAATAAAAAGGTTTTAAAGAAAGTTATGAGCTTCATGGTGCTACTTTTATATTTAAAAAATCCTAATTGAATCCAATATGACGACAAATATTAATAAAATATCAACTTGATTGTCTTTTTCTAGAGTAATCTTGTGCAAATACTTTTTTCACAGTTCTTAAAAACACAATAAAAAATATTATATTAATTTAAATTGAGAAAATACGTAAAAATACACAAAATAACATTATAGTTAAAAAAAGATACCTCAAGAGAGAACGTTCTAATTAAAATAATATAATCCAAATGACATCTAATTAAAATCACTGATAATAATATAATTCATTTTATCACAGTAAAATTATATATGATAGATGGCAACTAATTAAAATCTTACAATCTTTTTAAAGTATTCCAATAAATTACTATGACTTAGCGCTACCGATGAGAAGTATTTAATTTCTTTCGACGCCCTGGTCCACGAATTGTCGAAAAGAGGAAGGTATTTTGAGGTCTAAGGCGGTGTACCTTGCCGCAGCCCTAGCAAATATTTTTTAGAAATCTTTGGCCTATGCCTTTTCCTTTGAGCAGGGAATTATATATGAACCGGTATTGCATTGATAAAAAAATATTTCCTTCTATGTGCTCAAATTTACATTAAGATATAAGCTATTTTTGCCTAACTAATTCAATAAAGTAGATATATCTCACTGATTCCGCATGTATGACACAGTAGAACTGTAGCAATAGTAAAATATTATTAGGGCAAATTAAGTTGGATGAAATGGAATAATTGAACTCAAATCTAAACAAGCACGAAATGTATCAATAATTATATTTCGAAGATTATTTAATAAAGTATTCTATCATACTTGATTAAATGCAATTTGCAAAATAGTATCTGATAACTTACTGGAGTTAATGCTATAACTTATGTTGTCCACATTTTTGTCAAGTTGAATATGATGAAATGTAAATACTGATGAATAAAGTATTTTTGACATCTGGCAAACAGTAGAGGCCAGGCATGATATAGTACGGGGGTGACGAACAAGTCCAGGTCAAAGAGCCAAATTATTTAATGTGAAAGCCAAAGAGCACTGACTTTGAAACAAAAGACAAAATATGAAAACAATGATAATAACACATAACGCATATAATTATTATAACCCGTAATGTACGTAGCCACATAGTCTTACTGTAGGATAAATTCAAGAAAAGACACTTATTTCTTTAGATTTTTAATGAGAACAAGCAACTTTTGTAATTGAAATAATATAACTTAAAAATAGAGATCTGGGCCTCCAGTGGGGGTGGAGGCACAAGCACTTAGTTAGGGGGGGGGGACAGGCCCGCTATGGCCCGTTCATAGCGACGGGGCCGTCATCCACATTCAGCCAGAGTCGCCACTGCACCTACCAAGAGAGAAGACTATATAAGCTACCCACAGTTTTCACTTTCTCTGAGATATGAACAGAGCAGATATTTTCCACTTAATATGTGGATATATCAAAAGTGTTTCTTACCTTTTTGAGTGTTGTAACTGACTCAGTGAGACTTCTGGCATCTCATGTTTTTAGTAATTTTTGAAGATCCGGTTTATACTCTGTAGTTGCCACTCGCAGCAGTTCTTTCACATGAGTGTCAGTCAAAATGGATCGATGTTTGGACTTGACGTGTTTCAGAGTGGAGAACAGGGACTCGCACACATATGTTGAGAGAACATGGAGAGCAGCTTGAGTGCAGCTGTTTTAATACAGGGTTTTTTTCAGTTGGGACAGCTCTCAAAAACAACGAGTCCATCCTTCACAAGAGATTTCAACCTGTTGTCCTCGTGCAGTTCAATATCTCTAATTCACTTGCTGCTTCATCGGTGACAAGAGGCACTTTTAAAGCAGTCCGTCTCCGCATTAAATGGATCGATGAGAAATGTGATCTGTGGTCTTTTCTGCTGTAAATCTTCAAAGCGCGCAGTGAAGTTCCCACACAGTTGCGCAAGCAGTCGAGCGTACCTGGCTGCATCCACACTAACAGCGGCATATGCTGGATGTTGTGCAGAGATGGAAAGTGGGTTAGATCGCTCTTTTTAATACGCTCTGTGAAAAGCTTCAACTTGTTGATAAATGCAAAAACACACTGCACCAGATCAGGCAGCGTTTTTAATTTCCCCTGCAAGTCCAGGTTGAGTTTATCCAAATGTGAGAGCACATCAACAAAAACGCCAAGTCCAGGAGCCACATTTGGTCTGAGAGCTGAGGATAATTATTTTTCTTTTCTCCAAAAATATTTTTATGGCTCCCAAAAGTAGCAAAAAGAGGAAACCACTTTTCCTCGGGACAGCCACCTCACCGTGCAATGCAGAGGTAAGTCACCAGGCAGATCCGCATCAAGTTCAGAAAGGAGATTTTTGAACTGCCGATGATTGAGAGCGTGCGTACGAATATAGTTTCGATTTCCAGTACGGGGTTCATGACGTGGTCTAAATTGAGTGTTTTTGCAACAAGTTGTTCACGATGTATGATACAGTGGAAGTTCCAAAATCGGAAATCTGTCATCACTCTTGCATAGACCCACAAGTCCATTCACAGATCCAATCATTGATGGTGCTCCATCTGTGGCTATAGCTGTGAGCGTATCGAGAAACAAATTGGCTTCTCTGAATACGTCCATCATTGCTTCTTTCACGTCAATGCCGCGTGTTCGGTCTTTTAATGGCACAAATCAATAAGCTCTTCTTTAAGCCTGCCGTCTGGAGAAATCATACGGGCAAATATTGCCAGCTGTGGCTTGTCCTGTATGTCGCATGACTCGTCTAGAGCGACACTAAAATATGCACAATTTTCCAGATCTGTGCGGAGATCAGATTCAATCGCTTTGTTTATGTCTGATATTCTGGTCTCAACAGTGTGACGTGACAGCTGAAGATCTACGATGGCATCTTTTAGTTTGGTATTATCTGGAGTTAAGGTTTCAATCACATCTTTCAAGCACTGTTTCACAAAATCACCTTCACTGTATGGTTTTTTTATGACGTGCTATATTCCACGCCACTTTGTAAGAGGCCAACGTCACAGTTTTGCATGTTTGCTTAATTGGTGAAAGACTTGAGCTTGTCTTTTACCTGACTTTTCAAAGTACTCACTTGTGCGTGCGTAGTTCAGTGCCTTTGGGAAAGTCTCTGTCAATATTAGCATGAACCGTGCGAAAATGCCGTTGAAGATTTGAAGCCTTGAAATGTGATAATGTGGAGCTGCAAATTAAACAGAACGTTTTCCATTCCGTTCAATACAAAAATAAGCGTCTTCCCATTCTTCCAAGAAAGTCGGTGTTCATCTTCGTATTTTCGTTTAGCCTTGCATTTTTCCATTTTGATGACGAGTATAGCCTGCACTAGAACGCAATATGCTAATAAATTTCCTGGCATTAATCCTAATGTTTAGTATAATACCTGGGAAATAACAGAGGATTAAAGACTCTACTTGTCTTACTTATCGTTTGGGATCGTGGATAGGAAGCGCAGGAAGAGTACACATATTTAGCTGCAATCTAGGTATTCAGAATACAAGGTATGCCACATTGAGAACTTCAACTTAATAAATCCCCGGCGTGCTCTAATTCGTCCTTTTACATTTCAGATTATAATTTGTTTTTGATAAGCTCTTGTTGATATGAAATTGCTCTTAAGGAAGAATTAAACAAAGTGAGGTCTAAAAACTTGCAAAAATGAGAAGAGGCAAAGAGCCGCATTCCTATGACCAAGAGCCGCATGAGGCTCGCGAGCCGCGTGTTCGCCACCCCTAATATAGTATCATAAAATAGATTGTAATCCATCTTTGTTATAGTCTTTTAATTATTATTCTGAAAGTTGTGTTAGTCATAAAGTTGTTGTTATAAAATGAATTATGTATGATAATATCTAAAAAAGATGAAATGGATATTTCAATCATTTAGACGTATTATGATAAGAAAAAAAAACTAGCTTATAAAGGATTAGATTTGTTAAAGTCAAGCTCATCGATTTAATATGATGTATACGAGTAGTGTCGTAATTTGCCCAGGCTATTGCCATATGGAAGATTGATTCGACTTTCGATGAGAGTTAATAATGAAGTTTACTGATAAATGAAATCAATAATTAATTTAAAGATGAAGACTGATATTCTCTCATTGTAATAATTTCATTAGTTAAATAGAGAGAAAATGATAGGAAATGACAGACGTCGTGACATTGGTTTGCAGCATAAATTGAGCGTTTCAGTTCAAGTATAATTAACTATTAAATAATCGGATACTGGTTTTATTGTAATTTCAACCCAATATCCCGGTTCATTACAATGTGCTGTCATTTATTGTTTGTAAGCGCAATCAAGACTCAAATAAAAAAATAAGTGTTGCTGAAATTGAAGTGGAAAACGTGGAACATCATTCAAATGATTTTAGACGATTATGCGGCTTATATCCAAAACAATTATTTATACGGAAAACACAACCAACCAACAAGCAACAAAGCCTCAATAGATCTCCCTTAGCACTCTAATGACATTTAATTAGGGTTACCATATGTTATTTTTGGGAATCATATATATATATATATATAGATATAATATATATATATTATATACAGGGGTACACGTATAATCCGGAATAACTTTGATCAGTTATGTCGTCGTTGTTTTGAGATATTGCAACGCACATATTACGTTACTGCGCTTGCATCTTATCTATCTGCAAAAAAACAGATTGAAATCAGTCAACATTTAGCCATGGAAGAGGAGAAAAGGCATGTGATGTTCGCTTCCTTCCGTGCCGGGAGGAGTCCAAAGGAGGTGATAGAGTTCTTCAACTACCCAAGTCGACCGTCTACGATCAGTGAAGGCTTGGAACTCTTTCAAAAAGATTGATGCTCATCGCACAAAAAGCGTTCTCAGTCCTGGGGGCCACCAGACAGACGAGTTTGTCGCCAGGTGAAGAGAGGAAGGAAAACGATGACGGCAACAAGTCATACGCCCAGTTGGCCGCCCGAGATGGGTTGCTCCATGCAGACCATCGCCAACACCATCAACCAAGGACCTGGGGCTACAGTTCGTACAAGAAGAGGCATAGGAGGATCTTGACGTAGGGGACAAGTGAGGGAGACCCCGGGGCGTGGTGTGGAACCTCCCTACCACTGGAGCCCGGAATGTGGCCCCCAGTTCCCCTGACCTGCAACCCCCTCGAATATTCTTCTGGGGCATGGTCGAGAACAAGACAAACAAGCACGCTCACAACACTCTCGACTCCCTCCGGCTGCCATCGTGGAGGAGTTCGTCAATATGAAGAAGGACGTCGTCGCCAAGGCCTGCGCGCCGCTTAAGGCACCCTAGAGATAGTCGTCGCACCGGATGGGGGTTATATGAAAAAATAAATATCTATATATGTGTACCTTTCATTTAACAATTTTTTTCAAAAAAATAGGATAAATAAATAAACGTTTATCAACCGTTCAAAATTTGTTTTAATTAGTCCGGATATAGTGTACTCTGTACTCCAATTATGGAATATATATATAATATTATATATATAAGACTTGAAAAAATTTGTCGGTCATTGTAATCTTCGTCGTTCATCGACACGTCAACGACAAAGTGTGACGAAAAACAAAAAAAAAATCCTATCGTTCATTTATGGAGCCAAAAAAAACCAATATTTTCATGTTTCGGGAAAAATTTCCTTCTAAAAAAAGAAACAACCGACCAACCTACTTTCCCAGAATAGCGTTAAAAATTTCCTTTCTAAAAAATGACGAACGACAAACGAACGATGAGCGATGAACTATCAATTTGAAATTAACAATGAACGACAATTTTTGTGAACTTCAACAACGTATATATATATATAAAAATCTCTCTCTCTCTATATATATATATATATAAATAGATATATACATATATCATTTAGTATAACTTATAATTATCACAATAACTTCATTTCATTTAACTAAGAATTTAATAAATCACATTCTTTTAATTTCAAGTCAAAGATTTTACCTCTTCTTCAAACAAACCTTTAAATGCTAATAACAAATAAGAAAAAAGAGTTATGACCAATCAAGAGCCCTTTATCTCTTAAACTTAGAATAATGAGCCATCCATAAAATAACCATTTCATGAAAATCACGATTCTTATATTTATATCATTCCATGACCTCTTGACCCCTATAAAAATCCTACGATGGCTTTTAAAGACACACAAAAATGAATTTAAATGTTTGATATCCATGCATCAACCCTTCTCTCTCATAGACAGCTTATATATATATATATATATATATAACATTTTATCAAATAGTCAACAAATTGAATCCGGGTTGTCTCTGAGACAATGACATGAAAAAGTCTATTTTTATCACAGTTCCCATTAACCAATAAGTATATATATGTACTTAAAGGTTTTCCCCGTATTTATTGACACCCTTCATTTCATAGAGAGTCAAAAAAAATGATTTTTTTTTTTTTTTTCTTTTGATACAGCCAATGCCACTTAAAAATTTCAAGATTTATTCGCAAAATCGTGTTTTAAAGATATGTCTCACAATACGCCTTTATTTTTAAATAATTCTTTAACATACTTGAAAGGATCTGACAGATTTAGCAAGCAATGGGTCATTTTATATTTATAGTTGCTGAAAGTCTCCTGAAATGTTGAATATAAATATCTAAGACGTTGGTGGGCTCCATTGAGGTGGGTCTAAAGATGTTAAAAAATCAAATACTACTTTAATTCCTTTTGGCCACCTGAATAAAAAAAATTTGACTGATTTTGTGATTCCCGAGTGCCTTAATGCTAACGATACTCACTCCAAAAAGAAAATTTTACTTTAAAATTTTAAAAGATTTTGTGGGCAAAGTTAATTTCATGCCTAAAATACCTGTTGAATACGTAGCTCAAGGACATCAACCTCCTTTGAGGACCGTTAGACTGTTCCTTGATGAATTGCAACAAACATATCATCCTTATAATCATTCTTTAATGAAAAGACTTAAACTTATTGTAGGGGCGTCTCAGTAGTACCTTAATACTCAGTTCCAAAAAAGATATGCAAAGTTATTTTTTTCCTTTTTTAATAATGGATCTTTTATATAAAAATCATACATAACATAATATATTTATGTGACAATACAATCATAAATAAAAATTGTAGTTTAAAATTAACCCTCTGAAGCAAAACCCATCACATCACATTAAAACATTATAATCTAAATTATATATACAGTGAAAGTGAGTAACACGAAAAAGAGAAAAAAAATGGAAATAGTATATAATACATCTTTTATTGCACGGCTCCCTCAATGATGTCGTTTGAAGTCCTCTTAAAGTTCTTAACATCTTTTCTTGGACTGTTGTGATATCAGAGTAATGGCAGTTTAATACTCTGTCAACTTCTGGCCTCTATATATTAAAACACTAAACCGTTCTTAGCCTATGATTTCTAGGGCTATGTGGAAAGTAAGGCCTGAGTTACCATAATCTGGCGTTTGCCTCCGTTGTCATCTCGTCAGAGGCCAATGGCAGAAGTGTGGGCCAGTCCTTCAAACCTGGACTCTAGTACATATTGGCGGCAAGAGTGAAAACTTAAGGAAATAACGAGGTACTACGGATATATAATGAATACTTATGTTTTCTTGTACAGGTTGCATTGTCCAAGTAAGAATTCAACTCAGTTTTGCCTTCCCTCTGTGTATATATTGAAGGATTTTATCATAGCTGCAAGTACCGAATGTAAATCGGAATTTAGAACGGAAGCGTTGTTACCTGGTGTGAAGAAGTTGAACTTGCTAAATAAATAAACAATTCCGGAGCTATACGATTGTCCACGGACACGGATTGGAATGGACGAACTTGTATTGGAAACCAGAGAGAGGAAGAAGACGCTAGAGGAATTTCTTTTAAATATTTACAAGTATTTGTCAAATTTAATTTGTTTAAAAATAACATTATTAGTTCCTAGACAGTTCACGACCGGCTGATACCGGATTAAGTTCCGGTGTGGTGGGGCTGATCTAGGAGCTAAAACAAACAAACTCCGGAGCTGAAAGCACGCATTTAATATCGGACAACGAATAACAAAAGACAGTTAAGGAAATAATTTGTTGTCTATTGCCTTTGATTTCCTTCAAAATCCGAGTGCAGTTATGATTGATATAAAAATATAATGTATTAAATTTCAAATAATCTCTAAAATAATTATAACAAAGTATGTACTGAATTATCTTTGTTATAAATTGTCCGATACTAAATGCATAAAAAAAGAAGTCACAGAGCAGATACATAAATAAATGTCTCTTTCTTTCTTATCTACCGCACCGATCGGTATTCGGTAGATATATAATAAAATCTACCGAATCCCAGCTCTGGATTTGATACATGAGTCCATTAACACCCATGTTCAAAGAACTCCTTTAATGAAGCATCAGTTGTGACCAATGGACTCTCTAAAAAAAAGCATACAGCTCGACCTTGGCCGCCACCCTTCCCCCCTCGCGTCCTTCATTCTGTTGCCGGCATTATTGCCTCTCTCCCTTCACCAATAATAATAATTCCTCTTCTTCTCAAAAAAGGCATTCAAATTATCCCTGACCTCATTTCTGGCTTTACACAAAAGTATCTTCTTTTATTTTTGACTTTTTGTTATTCACTAAGAAAATGGTAAATTCGTATGTTATTTTTGTGTTTTGTTATTGTAATTATTGACTCTGTCATAGAAAGACTCTTTGAGTGAAATATGCCGGAATTGAAGAGCCATTTCTTCTCCTGTTTTTAGAAGAAGGGGGGGGGGGGGGGGGTCATGTAATTGAGGTAAAAGAGAAGTAGAAGGGAAAAAAATAACATGAAATAAAGACTGAGTGAGGGATGGTTGCTTGAATTTTTATCTCTTTTATTTTTGTTTGACCCACTGTCTGTCTATAGGGGATTTGAGTGCCATAATGTAACTCTTAGGCTTATTTGTTAATACATTCTTAAATATTGTTTGTTAATACATTCTTAAATATTGTTTTATTACAAATACTGATACATTTATTAATTTAATATCAATAATTATAATATTTGTTTTCTATGCAAGTATGTATTAATATTTTTTTTTCGGTTAAAAACATTTATTCGGTTAACTGCAAAATTTTATACAGTGTAAAATAAAATACACTAAAATTATATACAGAAACAGAGTATTTTTCTTTGTTTTAGTGTAAAATATTAGTTGAAATCCACGACGGGAGGACATTCACAAGCCAACTATAAATTTATTCTAACTGCATAATCTTTTCGGAGGATTGCAAGGATTGTGGGAGACTTATAGTGACACTTACATGCCTCGTTGATTGCCAGACTGTCTCTAAATTGAAGAAATTCGTTTCTTTAAGCGTCAAAGGTCTGGGTAGTTGTGGGAAGGGAATTGAGGCAGTCGTGCTTTTTGAGCTTTAGATTTTTAATTTGAAAAAAAAAATAGTCGAGTATTTAATTCAAGGTAGAATATATTAACGTTCTTAGTCCATAGCCTATAATAAACAACAGGTAATCAATGTTACAATTCTAAGAATGGCTGGGATTCCTTTTAGCTTTGGAGGATTTATTATAACTTATCATAGAACCATCACTCTTTTAATACAAGATAAATCCTACTCAGCCAATAAGTGATAAGACGTTTCATCATTATCATTCTATCGACACAAACGGCACCCACAAATTAAGGATGTGCTCGACAATAACGGATGATGTTTAAGAACGTAATGACTAGTTATTACCTGTAATTGAATATATAGAGACTCATGTCTGAGATGTATTAATTGTGTAAAAGCATTATAATCTGCCTAACAAGTTATACTTTAGTTTCTCTGCAGGAGCTATCATGTGTCCTCTCGTCTGGCCTGACGCAACATAACATTCTGGAATAGAAATGACACTTATAGATTTAATATTGAACTATTTAGTAAAAGTCTTTCACTTTTCTGGCCATCCTACGCGGGGGTTTCACCCGATGTTGATTGACATGGTTTACATAGTTCGGTGGGCTACTGGCTGATACAGGATTAAGTTCTTGGGAAGTGCGTCCAATTTGGGAGCTAACAAAGAAACATGCTTGGTGTCTTGCTCTGGTATACTTTCACGATTGACATGAGGATGTTCGATACCGATGGGAGACAGTTGTGGCTCTTGTAGGTGGTTAATGATTAACTAAAATTAGTAATCTGATAAAAAGTATGAAAATATACTCTCTTGAAATAAAACAATAATTTCCTTCCTATACACGGTATACACGTTTTGCATAGTGGTGAATTAGTCAGTCTTCCTTAAATGAAAAATAAATATATATGAAAACAAACCGAGGATGGAAAACGAAAAAATTAAGAAAAAACACAGGGCTTTATGAGTTTTTTTATTCCTCCCGTTCTTAAGACATTATATTAATGACCACCAATAAATAAATAATATATATATATATATATACTCCCGGATAAACAAAATAAAACCCCTTGTAATTTATATAATTACAACACACACCTTCATCTATAAATGCAAATATAACAATCTAGTATGTGAGTTGAGCACATTATGGATCCTTCGTAATTCGTCTTTATATGAAGAAATATTAAGTGCCATAAATAATTTTTGAACAAAGAAGGGAAACTTTTCTTTCATTTCTCTATTTTTTTCCTTCTTTTTCGTCTCTCAAATATTACCTTTCTCCGTCTTGATGATGTTCTCCATGATGAGTATGGTCAACTGGGACAAATCCCAACTCCCACTCAGTGGAGTGATAGGAAACCTCAGAGACTCTGATTGACAAAGGATCCCTGTCAGCTTTAATCTTTCTTCTCAAAGAAAATAATGGAAGTAATTGAGATGAATCAATATATATATATATATACATTTATGTATA
>CP045901.1:13770925-13784946 GCA_013387185.1 Caligus rogercresseyi
TTTTTTTTTGCTCTCTCTCTCTGCTGTAAGTAAATTTGATTTACTGTATAATGGATTCAATATGACAGGCGTATACTAATGGTATTATCGCTTGTACGTACAGGGCCTTGACTTCTTGATATGAACATACCTTTCCGTCACTCACTACTTCCACGAACCATCTAAACATATTACAATTACACAAACACACACATAAATATACTCACTAACAAACGAAGCTGAGAGAAGAGAGAGAGAGCAGGAAAGCCAATAAATAAATGTCTGAATCTGTTTTATGGCCGCCGACATGACCAGGGCTAGATGAAATATAAAAATATACTCAGGGGAGACGTAAATATTTCTCTTCTTCTTCCTCCTCCTGTCCCTTTTTTCTTTTCTTTTCATCATAAGTGGACGTATTTTTTCTTCTTTGTGGCCCTTTTACATATGTTATTCTACCCCACTTTTTTTACCCCTCTCTTTTTCAACATAATAATCTGCTCATAATATTTGGACTGGGAGTTATAATATAGTGACATATGGATATATTGGGACAGTCTAAGTAAATGCATGTACATAGATATTAGCAGTATTGTGTTGGCCCTTATCAAGGACCGAGGACTCCAGTCCGGTCCCATTCGGTCCGGTCCAGTCCTTTTGTCGGTCCTTAGAAAAGGAAAAATGTTTCTTTTTTACGTCATAATCTACGTCTAAGAATCGATCCCAAGGATTGACGGATCTTAAGGACCGATAGGACCATCTTAAGACTGGACTGGACCGGACCGAATAAATTGGAACCGGCACAACACTAGATATTAGGGCGTACCAAAATACTGAGGCGGATTTTTGTACTTAGTAAGGACGTATCAGGAACAAGAGTGCCCATTTTGGGGTTTCTTTCCATCAGACTCTTCCTTTGGGCGAGATTCTCCTCTGATCTTTGAAGACTTTGGCCCCATAATAGGGTGTACCACAAATAATAAACCTACTTTGGTGTGAGGTAGGCAAGCCTACTAAGCAGTCTCACGATTCTGCATTTTGCAGACATGCTTTATTTAGGTGACGTTCTCCTCTGTTTCCTGAGGACATCCAGAGCCGTGTCCTCCTCAAGAGGATGGCAAGTAACTATGGTTGAGTTAAATCTTGCACTTCATTCAATAAATATCATAGAAGTCCCTGATTCCATCCATTCATACTACCTCCTTCTTGATGACTTCCTTTACCCCCACTGGGTATGTTTGGGTTATCTATCGGTTTAGGGCCTAAAGCTTCCATTTGAAGAAATTAATAGGAACATCCACCCTCCTTCAACATCACTGTTTTTATAAGCTCTTGTGATGTGCTTGTTTTGTTTTTCATTGTGTATTATTTCTGGTCTCTTTTGGTAAAGTAATATACTACTTGAATGCTTATTTATGTATTTTAAAGTAATTCTACCAAATTTTGTATTCTCCTTTTATGTCAAACAATTTAAATAAAGACTTTTTTTAAATGATATATATTGTAAATATCTAAAATTACCGGCCAAAACTTCAAGTGTCGGAGTTCTTCTCTTGATAGGCCAGAGAAGGTATACATGTTGATCAGTGTGTATCTCCTTGGCTGTCTTGTCGAGCTCATACCAGATAAAGAAGTCGACTTAAAAATCAGAGATTGTAGCGAGTAAGCTAATGGATGATCAACTCTGAATGTAGAGGGCGCCGGTCTTATTTATTCATCTCAATGGAAATAATATATGAGTTCCAAATTGAATAATTATACTATTAATTTAATTATTATACATAAATCATTATAATACAGATAAATTTTGTTATAAAATATGTAATATATTTCAGACGAATCTTCAGCATCCCTTCTTAGTATATAAGAACCTAAGCCTTTTCGTTTTTGCCAGAACAAGGCTATAATCGGAAAGTTTCTCATATTGAACATAGAGTACGGTAATTCGGATTGAAAGCTTGGTTTTATACTATAAACAATATATTATCTTACATTTTTAAGATCATATAAACTTTGGGTGATTTGGATTTATTAATTTATAAGTGTGGAAAAAAGTGAAATTTTACTTATTTTAAGATTGTTTTATAATATTGATTTAAGAACTGAGTGTTGTAGGCTTCTATTTAAGCAAAACAAAACGTACTTGTTAATATGAACAAGCTTCCAACCATCCATAAATATTTAGGAAAATAACACCCCATCCTCCAAAAAAAATCATACCAAATTGTATAAGAATCCGATATCAGACGAATACATGAAAAAATAAGATGAATACATAGCCGTGAAATTAAAAAGAAATATACAATACATTTTGAGTAATACATGATGTATATTGTAGTAAAAAAGTCCCCTTTCCTTTCTTGCATCTGATATATATATTTTTTCACTCTCTCTCCAAGTATTCCCTCGAGATCACCAAATGTGTTATTAAATATAATAATAACACACACACACACACAGAGTGAAATAAGAAAAATCATTAAGAGATCTTTTGACAACTTATTGTAACTCATTTATGCTCTGAATGACTCATGGATTCCCTTCAAAAGGATGTTGCAAGGAGTTATGTATAACTACTACTACTACTCAACATCACTGAAAATAATAATAATAATACTATAAAAAACTTGGAACCCTCCCTTGGGAAGTCCAAGACCCAGGAGACAAATGTCTCGTCTAATTGTTGTATTCTGATTACAAATGGAATGCTTTGTGATGATTATAAAAAATATATAATATATGTATCATAGTTATTATGTATTTGGATGCATATCAGCAAGGATATGAAATAATTATGAAAGCATGGTGATCTCATTCTTTAATCATCAATAATGTTTTATATATATATATATATATAAATTTATAGACTTGTTGACGTTTGCGAAAAATTATCGTTCGTTCTAAAAAAATTGACGACGTTTTTTTTAGAAAGAAATTTATGAAAAAAGTGATGACGTCTTTTTTAGAAAGAAATTTCTGAAAAAAGTGATGACGTCTTTTTTAGAAAAAAAAATGATTTTAAAAATTTGTCTTATGTTGCATTTTAGAGAGCACAAATTAATTTTTATATGAACAAAACATCAAGAATAACACAAACTAACTGAAACGAGATGGTTCGAGTCTAGGAAGCCCTTGCACGGATAAGCCATGTAGTATTCAACATATGATCATATTATTGAGATATGCACGCACTAAAATAAAGCTTAAAAAATTGTTTCATCTCTGATTCCTTTGTTCCTAATGATAAATTAAAAAAAATGTGTAAATCCCAAAAAAATATACTCACCTGAATGTTTATTTCTATACATTCAATGAATGGGTAGACGATTCATGACTCTATATTCTTTTTGACAATCATATCAGTGAAAGTATATTCCCACCTTTATTTTTAAATCCCTTGAATTGAGCCGAAATAAGTCATCAAAATAATGATTATATTTTCTCACGAATTACAACCGTAAAATTACAAAATTAAAAAAAGTGATCTAAATGAAAGAGTCTTCTTTAACAAACTCCCTTTTCAAATTATGGAAGGTTAAGCCAAAAAAAAATATATCATAGACTTTAAAAAAAGACATACGAGCAATGGCTGTGGACACACAGAGAATAGTATAGCTGACTTCCCCGTGAAGATAGCTAAGTAAATCCATTCAAACACACACACAGATAGTGAACCAACTCATTCAAACAGGGGCTAGAAGAAAGAAAAAAAGGCTCTGTGTTCCTTAATAACTTCAACATGAGTCTTCAAAAATAATTATTTTATACTACCATATGCTATATTATTAGGCTTCATTTAAATATCACCGTGTGTGTGTGTTTTTTTTGTTTATAGCGGATATTACACATACGTTGTAGATATGGTATATGCATGTATATTAATGTAGTGAATGAATATATATGTATAAAGTACTTTTTTTTGTTGATAACAATGACTTGGTTGGCCTTGAAGTCAGGGTGTTTTTAATTCATGCAATGGATATACGAGAACAATGAAATTCATTAATATATGTATATAGTTGAAGACATAAGACAAGAAGGTGTATTAAATAACTTTATAAAAATATGTTTACTAGTCTTTTAAATGCATTAAAGCCCTTCAGAGTACCTAAGAAAACTGCCTTGAAAGGCAAGTAGTTCCTTATTTTTTCAATTATGCGTTCAAAACGTTCCTCAGAACCAAAAAAGGGCCAATCATAAGACCTGTATAATCTTTGCTTTTGTCTTAGACGAGTTCATGATTTTTCTATAGGATTACTATTGAATATTAGGTCAATTCCACATTTTTCTTACTCTATATTGATAAAATGATAATTTTTTATATATATATATATATGCAAATAACTAATATTTTATCATTGTTGATGACGTACGTTTGCCTCAATAAGGGGAGGGGGGAGATTGATCAATTTTAGTTCAACCTCATTGAAAGGATCCTAGGTTCGGTATACTGGTTTTTAACGCTATAGTGCTATTTATATCCACATGATAAAATATAATTAAACATACAGACGCATTTATAATTATATAAATACCTAATAAAATTAAGATAATGTATAATTAGTTATGTATACAAAAATATTATATTTTTGAATATGTTTGCATTAGAATAAGTTTTACACCAATTAGGAGATAAAAAATATTTTTTTATTAAAGCCCTTAAGTAGTTCTGAGAACAAAAATAATAACAAGATAACAGATATAGCCTAATCTTGTTCTTAAAAAGCCTAAATTTATTTCCATTTTGTATCAATAGGAAATCATTAGTAATAGACTGGCTCGGTTTTTGTTTTAATTCGTCAATTATGAATTAAACTCAGCCTGATATATAATATCTATATATATATATATCACTGTATTCTCATTTGTAGTCGTTCATCGTTCTTCGGTCCGAACGCATGAACAACAAAAATTATTGCCGAACGACAACAAATCATTCCTATCGTTCGTTGTTCGTTTTTGGCGCCAAAAAAGACAAAGATTTTTCATTTTCAAGGAGAAAATTTATTTTCTAAATAAAATCGTCATGACTTTTTTGTCAGAATGGCGAAGAAAAATTCCTTTCTAAAAAACGTCGTCAATTTTCAGAATGACGAATGACAAACGAACGACGAACGATTCAATATTAAAACGAGGATGAACGACAAACTTTTGGTGAATGACAAATGAACGACATAAGACAATTTTGTCGAGAACGTCACCAAGTCTGATATATATATTCAACGTTCCACTAGTAATTTAAAAATATATATTGATAGTGTCCTCTTGTGACTCATTTTTGTTGATCAGAAGCCCCCACCAATAGCAGCTTTCCTTACCTTATTGTGCTTCATACAAACACAATTATGCCTTTGAGGGAGATTGATGAAGGAGAGGAATAATTGATTGTGATACAAATATTATTATTATTATAAGTATGCTGTACATTGTTTTTTGTTGAGGGAAGCCTTTCCAATATGTATGTAATGGTTGTATGCAAATACATCATACCAAAGTCTATCCTTCTATCTAGTTAGGAATATAAATGAGTTACAATAGACAACCCGATCATGAGTTACATACAGTTTATCCAATTGGTTATAGTGATAGTCATTTATTGTTTAGTTTCCACGTATCGATAAGAGTATTCTGTATACTGGTGTGTTTATAAAAAGACCTGGTTGATCTGAAAATAAGATTATAATTCAATTTGAAAATTGTCAAAATCCCTTTCATGTTCTTTGTTTCCCGATTTCATATAGTTTTGTAGTAGGATTGTCGGACTCTCTTTGGCGCGTCATTTTAGGTGGCAAGACAGTGGTGCCAGTTGGCCACGGTTCTCAAATAAGCAAAAAAATAAAAGCACTTATTGAATTCAATGAGAGTGTAGATTGCTCTCTCTGTGACCTGTGCCTCTTAAACTAATACTTGCATATCTTATTTAGTGTAGCAAGTATGTCCTCCATTCATTAATTTTATTGTCTATAAATGGATATTCCAAATTATGATCCTGTCACGAGCTGGTTGATTGTGACCAAATAGGACCATAACAATATCAAAGTTTTCAAGTAATAGATTGAGAGGATAATTTAGCATTTAATTTAGATCATCATACCCGGATTTTTTTGAGATCGACTATATTGACTTTTTTCTCCCTTTCTAGAGTTGAACCCTCAATATGAGAATAAAGTATTATTTTTTAATGAGCGATGTTACCCCCTATATTTTATATTATTTAAATAATAACATGCTTTCCAACAATCAATACACAGTGATTCGTTAATATTAACACACCTGGATATATATATATATATATATATATACTATATTTATAGAATATATATATATATAGAATATATATATAAATATATCAGGAAACGACCGTGTACCCGGCCCGTGTCCCAGCTGTCACCGGCCCGGGACTTTAATATTTAGTAGATTCGTCATTTTGTAAGAGATGAGGTTTTTCTATTTAAAAAAAAATGTACACTAAAAAACCTTTTTTGGAATTTCATTTGTAAAGAAACGTCATCAGTTTTTTAGAAAACGTCGTCACTTTCAAATGACGGAGGAAATGAAATATACTGAAGTCCCGGCTTGAAAAATTTAAATCCCGGCCGGCCCGGGTCCCTTCGAAAAAAAGTGTCCTGGTCGTTTCCTGACTATATATATATATATAAATTATATTACAACTACAAACAGATTGATTTTTGTAATATGTCTATCTGTTATAGGTAATCTCAGTAATGAGCAATCAGAAGAGGATATAATAAATCCCTTTATTTTTTTGTTATTATTATCATTGCATCTTCTAATATGGTAAAATAAACTCCAAACTACGACAGCTTACAAAACATAGATATGTATACCTAAGTGTGACCAGAGTTTCACTCTTTCTCTTCTCGAATATGTTGTACTTACCAAGAATATAAAAACATATATAATTTATGATATTTTGGTCTTTGTTTCCCTCACATGTCCCCCTTGGGGGAATAATAGTGAGTGCTGGAAGACTGCCAAATGGTTTTTTGGAGTCTTCAAAATGATTGGGAGGAGTGTCCAAACTGCTACTAGCAGATATATTTACCCCTCTTGCCACAATGCTGTCCAAATTGATGATATTAAGGTGTAAGTCTATTATATATTATTTTAGTCAATAACCTGTGATTTATAAGCAGATGTGTATGAAATCTGTATTTTCATTTAATAAACTAGCACCAGATGGTGCCTTGGTCACTATTTCATTTTTTTCATTTTTTTGGGGAGAGAGAAGAAAAAATACCAATGATGTAACTTGATTTTTGATAATTCGTTACATTTGAAATTTTAAACTGATAAAACAAGAATTATCATATCGATTCAATCACAATTCTAAAATCATAAAAGTTATAAGAAGCAAGACCTTTAAAATTATTTTAATACAGTCAAGAAGTAAATAAGCATATATTCAGTTTAAACTGTTTTAAGATATATAACATTTGTTTACTCACAGTTGAAAGGACTTTCTAAATATTATCCACAATTTACAAAACCAACCATGGTATACAAATATATTTCTGTGCAAGGTTCTGTGGAATAGGTTTACTACTAAAACAGTTTTATATGATTTGTAGATCCGAGATCTCCTCTTTTTCGAGTCCTAAGTGATATAACAAGACCAAGTAAAAACTTAGACTATGTATAATAGAAAACATGAAATAAACATGCTTTTATCAAGTGCAACCGAGTTCATGACAAATTAGTTTCAAAATCGTCACTTGTCACAAACCAACATATGACGTAACGTTAGAATGAAGGGTTTGGAGAGAAGTGAGTGTACCATTTGGGGTAGGTATTTTTCTAATCTTATTTGTTTCTCAAGAACTTTATTCGTGTACAATTACATACTCACAAAATTTAAAATTAAAGCGATCAACAACGCTCTACTTAGCGCCAATGCCTTAGTGCAAAGAGCCTAACATTGGATATCCCCTGCAGCTGCTGGACATTAGGACAATATGTATATCCGCCTCCGCTCGATATGCTGCATTGGACCTCCGGATCCTTCGATCACGGACAACTCATGGACGCTAACTGGCGATTTTTCAAATATGTCCCTCCCGTTCCATCCTCTTAAGAGATGCCTTAAAATCACTTTTAAAAAAAATGATCTATTACACTTCATTTTTAGTGCTTATGTTTTAGTAGTTTAATTATTACTTTTGGACAAGTTATTAGTATGTTTGTAATGCTAAAATTGAACTACAGTCAACTTCGCCAAACTCGAAATTGCATAAGTCGAAAAGTCGCCTAACTCGAATATAATCAAAGTCCCATTTTTTCTCCATTGACATGTGTGTAATACAATTCGTACAAGTCGATTTTTGTAAGTCGATATTTCGCCTAAGTCGAACAGATATTTTGACAAGCAAAACACATACATAAACAAGAAAATAACTTCGCATAAGTCGAAGAGGGCGCCCACTTTCCAAAACACAGCTCGCATGCGAGGTAAAATTAAAAAGAAAGAATTGTGTCCTCGCCCCCTGCTGCCTCGCCGATGATCTGCAACTGCATGTGAGCGAGTGCACACACACACGCCTACCTGTATATCGAATTTTCTTCGACTTAGCAATCAAAATTTGTAATTCGAATTTCGCCTAAGTCGATTGTTTATGCACAGTCCCGAGAGAATCGACTTAGGCGAAGTTGACTGTATAATGTTATATGTGTATTTTTTTACTTATTAGCATCTGTTTTATACAGCGTTTTGTTTAAAAAAATTATAATGAACTGTTGTAAAAAAAAATTTTAACTTAATATCAAAATATTTATTTGAAAAAAATCAAATGAGGACATTCAATTAATAAAATACATTTCACATAAGTTTCCAGCCGTATATTTGTAATTTATATATATACATATATATGATAATATATAATTTATATATATACTTATATATATAAAACATAAAAAAAAAAATAATAAAAATAATAATGTATCGATTAATAATAATAAGAAATAAGAAAAAAGCTTCCGGGTTTCATATCACAAACCATCGTAAATGATAACAAATCTTAAAGAGAAGGAAGAAGACAAAAAACGATTTTATATGAATTCACTGAAATAATCATATTAATAATAAAATGATAACAAGTCTTACATGGAAAAGAAAAAAAATGGTTTCGGGGATACAAAAAGACCTCGTGCCCTGATATGATCTTACGAATTAAGAAGATAAAGAAGGAAAATATTGTGACAATCACGTGAATTGGATTTAAGAAGAAAAAGCAGAATAATGATTAATTATGTTCAACGTGTGCGCTATGGGGCGTTAATTGATGGTGAACATGTATATACCTATTATATATATATATATATATATACATATATTTATATGTATATATACATTCACGATGTTCATAGGTAAATCCCATATCTAAAATATATGTATGCAGTCAAACCTGTGTTTACGATGACTCGATCATAGCGGCCAACCAATTTCGCCCCCACAGAAGAAAAATTAGTACAAAAACGCTATATATTAAGTCACCACCTGTCTTTAACAGTCACCAATTCTAGTTCCTTAGAGTGGCCACAATTGACAGGGTTTACATACATATATATATATATATAATATAACTCTTTCAATTGCAGCCTCTCACAGGATCTCAGAAAAGTGATTATATTATATGTATATATAATATATATAATATTATATATATAAATATATATATAATATGTATAAATATATATATATTATATATATACTATGTATATATATATATATACATATTATATATATATATATCAGGAAACAACCGGGAGAGGTTTTTTTTCGCCGAGAGTCAGCCGGGACTTAAATTTTTTCAAGCCGGGAAGGGACATTCCGAAAGTGACGACGTTTTTTTGAAATAATTTGTTCTATCAAAAAAACACTGCTTTTTAATTTTTAATATTTTTAACGTCGTCACTTTCAATATGACTACGAACGAGAATACTAAAGTCCCGGCTCGATGATTTTTAGACAATCATCGTTCAAAAAACAGCCAGGAATCGGGTCGGGTACCGGTCGTTTCTTGATAGATATATCTATAGTATATATATATGATATATATATATATATAAGGAGTAGATTCTATCAAATCAATAACAACGATTTTTTCTCTTTCTTCCTTTGTGTGTGAAACCGTTTCATTTTCTTTATCCCTCACCCCTCTTTTCTTTCTTTTTACTATTTACTGAAGGTGTGATATAGAATAATAATAATAATAACAACAAGAACAAAAATAATAAGAAATATGATATGGGTGACAGCTTTATATAAACATTAAAAGGATAAGAGTAGGGACTCATGCTGGGAGGAAGAGACAGTGTGCCACGTGCGGGGGCTCTGTGTTTACACGATTTTTTGTATCATCTAAAAGTATGTACACATCATTGTTGGGAGAATTAGATGATATGTTTATCCCCCTCTATTAATGGATGTGTATGTATTATTATTTAAACCATGATTACAATATCACGATTCCACAAGGGCATTTTTTTTTGTTTTTTATATGTTTGAAAAAATACATATCAAATAGTAAGAAACATAAATATATAAAAAAATAAAAATAATAACTCTTTTTATATGACTTTTTGTCCACAAAATATAATCAACGTCCGATTAATTGTGATTTCAGGAAATATGGAATCATGATACACCATAATAAATTAAAATTACAAATTTGACATATAAATGAGCAAATACAAGACTTTTTAGGAAAGGAATGACATTTTTTCGCTGATGAAATGATTGAAAAGAAGCAAATTTGTCCTAAAGCAAAATATTTTCTAGAATAAGTAAATCTATGCCCCCAGGATTGATAGTTACATACAAATTTAGTTTATTATCAATCTTGAATGTAAAAACAATTATCAATCAAATAAAATATATACTTATATAAGCAAAATTCAACTGTATCTTAAAAAGTTAATTCTCTTAAATTTTCTTCAATGCCCATCGAACATAAGAAGACGTCAACTTTTTAATTGCAAATATATTTTAATATATAAATAATATAATATACTTAGTTATTCTTTGTTCTGTAATTTTGAATAAAAATGTTTATATATGTTATTACTTTTATGTAACTATCTTTAACCCTTTCATTATTTGTTTCCCACGGAAGTATGTTTTATACACAATTTTTAAATAGTTTGAAATATTATTATGTTTTTTAAGTTTAATTATGTTTTTATGCAATAATATAATTTTATATACATTTTCATTTTTGTGCTTGTATATTTTTTTTATAGAATATGAAATAATAAAGAAAATATTTCATTAAGAAAGCAAACTACAAGAGATCTTTAAAATAAGCTTGATTGTATTCCATTTAAAAAGCCTAAATTATAACACAATTTATAAAACTCTTACGTCATGTTCCATATCTATGGCTAAGATGGCTTCACTTAAAACAAAGCATATTTGAGCAACTGCGTTCTAAAAGTAATGCATAGGGAATAGTAGTAAATATTTTACTTCCAATGCCATTATAACATCTGAGCCATCATAGCCCTTCTTTGTTTATTTAAATCAACAATGAATTCATTTGAATAATGGATCAGGGGATGAAAGGGGTATATCATGAGCGTCGTTGGAATGAAAGGAATATCCTTTTTTTTCTCACATGGATTATTTTGAGCAATTTACTTTTATCATAAAATGAAAACGAGCTCTTTGCGTGAGGATACCATCGAGAGAAATGTATGCAGGAAACAATTGCTTTTTTAGCTCACGTGTAAATTTGAGTAGCGTTTTATAAATCTTTTAATATGAAATGATGTCTTCAGTTATAAGAATAATTATTCCAAAAAAACAATACATTATTTTTTAAATTATTATTGCATTATTAAACTATCTAGTTTTTGAAGAAACCCCGTTTTAGTAGATAGACAAAACATTATTTCAAATGGCTTACCCTATAAATAAATATTTACAAAAAATCATATTGATATTATTAATAGCTTTCATGGGTAGCTTTTAGTATATTTATCACCTATAGAAATTGCTTTTGGGGTCATAAAATATATTGTTAGTTAAAATAATATATTAATATTATTTTCTACATTCACAAAAGTATATAATATATTTAGAAATAAATAAAGGAATTACAATTATCATATTATATTCAATGCTATCATCACCAAGTACAACAAATTATATACGCGAAGAGATCGTCAGAGGACCCCGACGTAGCAACGATTTTACCTATTTTTAAGTTATATACCAAAGTTTACAAATTTTTAAATTATTTTTACTAGTATTCTACAATGTATTTTTTGATTGTTGTAGTTGTATATTTTATTGTTTTTTTCATTTAAATTTTTTGTTTACTCTGAAATATAGTTACGCCTGTTGGCCAAGAAAAAAAAAATCATATTATATTATTGTTGATACTATTTATATTATTTCTTATCCTATAGAAAATTGTTTGTGGCTTCATATATATATATAAATATAGGTATATATTTAAATAAATATATATATTTAAATAAATATATATATTTTAAATAAATAATATAATATATTATTTTCGGCATTTATAAAAGTATGTAATATATTTAGAAATAAATAAAGGAACTACAATTATATCTTATATTTATTGTTGATATTATTTTATGCTTATGAGTCAAAATATAGCTATGTTTTTATGTATGAAGTCACAGCAGCTTCAGGTCGCTCCAAACTGTATATGATTGAGGTAACTTGCTACTTATTATACCTTAAATTACTTAGCCTCTCAACATTGAACATATCATCATAAATAATATAACACATGCTTTATATGGTTTCCCAACCAAACTCATTTTAGGTTTTCAAAAGAGTATATTTGCTCGTGATATACACACACACATATATATATATATATATATATAGACTATGTTATATATTATCGTTCATGATTATCGTTCGCGAATGATAAACGACGACCGACAAAGTTTTTTGACGAAAGACCAGGAAAATCCTATCGTTCGTTTTTGGTGCCAAAAAAAGACAAAGATTTTTAACTTAATGGGGAAAAAATTCCTTTCTAAAATAAACGTCATCACTTTTTTCAGAATGGTCAGGAAAAATTCCTTTCTGATTCACGATTTGATGAACGATGAACTATTTAAAAATAACGATGTTTTTTATAGATATGTTCTGTTATTGATATTAGGTGTGACTTTAGATTAGAGATCTAATTTAAACTAAAATGTTTAGTTATATATTGTTATATGTAATATCTCTAACTCAATAAAGTCTTTAAAGGAATAACGATGAATGGCAATCGATAATTATTGATGAACGACAAACGAACGACAATTTTTCGCGAACGTCAACAAGTCTGATGGTTTAAGTATATATATTATATATATGTATAAATATATATATATACTTAAATTATTTACTTAATATCGCAACTCAAAATAAACCTATCTAACCGAATCTTCCTTTAGGCTAAACATACTTATCACATTGTACGTATATAAAACGATGTGTGTATTCCCCCTTTTTGTAGGGAATAAGCACCATCTATAAAACTCCAAGGCATCTTCTCTGCGCAAAGAGAGGCAAAACCCAATGAATCACGGCCCCCCTACATACATCTCACTTGACCTTGAATTTTTATGCATACCACAAAACGACCCTCTTATTAGAACTCCCCCCCCCCTCTTCCAGAACAAAAAAAAAGTTATTATCTTTCCCCTCTCTTAACCGCACATTATCCAATCAGACCTCAGACTATGACTTCATAAAAAAATAATAAAAATCTTCGCGGGGTTTTGTGAAAGACGTTGGAGGAGTTGCTGGCCTCAAGCATGGAGGTAGTATCCCCTGATCTCCCGCTGAATCAAATATGAGCATAAGGAAAAAATATGACTGCCTTCCTGATTGGCTAAAAAAATGGGGCGAAGCTCATAAGAAATATATGATAGAAGGAAAGAACTCAGGCATAACCCCTTATTTTCAGAGAGAGAATATTGATTCGTTGGAATAATAATGGTTATATATGGCCAATGAATTAACTTCATGAAAGAATAAGAGGTTATAT
>CP045901.1:13802015-13814326 GCA_013387185.1 Caligus rogercresseyi
TTTTTTGTTTATTCAAAAATAAAAATACTTCAAAATAATAATTGTTTAATATGTAAGGAACTCTTAGCATTAGATTGTTCACAATCGGTCGGTTAACCTGTCAATAGAAAAAAGTAAATAACTATTTTAAAGAATGTCGGATATTTGGCATGGTTATTGAAAATTTAATAGTTTTGTAGTTAATTGTAAAATAATTTTAGAGAGATTTTATATGTATATAACATTTATTGGTTTGTGTTCCTCCTATACAAAAAATTGAAACTATAATGTTTATTTATTTTTAATACACATTTTCTTTGGGTTTTATCATTTTATTTATTTACATAATAAACGAAATGGTTGAAAAAAGTCTTAAAAAACACAAAGCCAAAAATTTAAAGAAGCGACTTTTTATAACTATTATTATTTTTTTCTTCTTCTTTATTGCTTAAATGTTATATAAAAATTATATAAAAATAACATATAATTAAAATAAACATTATAGTTTATAATAAAAAATATAAACAAGAGGTAAAAACAATAAGCAAAATATCAAATGGGTATCTATTTAAAATATTTCAATATGTTTTCATAATTTTAAAATACTCTTTTGATTTAGATGGATATAACTTGATGACGTTCCCGCATGGACCCATAAGTCCTCGGTGTCGGAGGGGATCGTGAGGGAGAGGCGGTGTATCGGGCGGCAGGTGAGAGCATCACAGATCGAAGAATAGATGGTTTACCATTTTTTTTCGTAAAACACTCGCTATGTAGGCTTTTTTTTTTTTTTTTTTGCCTATATGGTTCGATAGAATTGCATCCGATGGATATAAATAAGCATTATAGCATTATAATTAGTCTATCGAACCTAGGATCTTAACAATGAGGTAGACCAAAAATGACCATCCCTTCTCGGGATTCGAACCTGCGCCCCCAACATTGGAGGTGGACACGCCTTAACATAGCTTGGTGTTTGACAGAACAAATTTATAATATAATTTAAATTATTTTTCAAATACAATTACCTAAGACATTATTATTAACGTTACAAGCGCTTTAGTGGTAAGATATGGTTCACATCTCTCGCCAGTCTACGCGACATCTCCGGAGAGTATGCCAATAAAAGACTACAGAAAAATCAAAGCCAATAGCTTAAACAACCCCTATTTTATATTTTAAAAATTATTAAAATTCATGATGTCTTGGAGCGGTTTTACAAGCGTATCTTTCGTTATTATTATAAAAAATTGGAGGAGTCACAGATAAGTGATTATCACTATTGAGTCACATATTTTTATTCCTGTTTTAATATTATTTAAACTATTAAGCATTGGAATAAAGTGTCTTGTTGCCTCCCAAAAAGATCATCGAAGGAGATTTCATAATTTTAAAATGGTCTGAATTCTTTTGGCTGTCTTAAGAACAATAATAATTTTGAAAAATTTATTGACAATAAGAAATAATGTTACTCTAATAAAAAAATATATATTTTTTATGTATTCTTATTTTAGAGGATTATTTATATGCCTGCGTATAAAAACCTTCACATTTCATAAGACTCAAAACATGTTTTAAAACATTCTTCATTGTATTGCAATGCTAATAAGCTAAATCTTTTAATCTAAATTGAAAGTTTAACTTAAATATAACACATTTTAAGCTTAACAACTGTGAAATGTTCAATAGTAACTAAAAACTATTAATTTGATTATTATTCTTATAGTATTCAATGAGCTAAAATGTAAAATATTCAATAATGATGAATAACTATTAATTTAATTACTAAACAAGCATTTAACTAGACAGAATATACATTGTCTAGACTTGCAGGCATCTAGGCTACCTTTATTGGAGAGCTAATTACGTTGTATAAGATATATCAATGAAATAGACATCAAATTAAAAATATTGAGGCCATTGTGGCGGCCATATTGCTTTGAACAGTCACTTACTCAAGATTTGAGGATACAAATTCTCTTCGAGGAGGAGAAAACGCAGTATTGTCTCATTTATGGCTTTGGTCGTACCATATAGGCAGGCCCGGCGGGTTGGGCGGGCCTGAGGGCCAGGCCCGCCCACCCACTGAGTGACGTGGGCCCGATTTCTTATGAATCTACCAAATGTGCCCCCCCCCATAACAACTGTAGGTCCCCCCCCCCAACAGCCTGGGCCTGCTGCCGAGCCTGCATAAGGAGATGAATCAACTCACCGAGGAGCTCCAGAGGTTAGGAAGACACCCATTGAAGCTCAATAATATATTACATTTTCACCGCTCCTAAGTAAACTTTATACCGATTGATACCGGTTCTGGTATGCTGGAGTTAGTATGGAGTTAGAAAAAAACATCACATTTCTCTAACTTTATTGGAAAAAGAGGAATATATCACAAATATGTATAACACAAATTATTCTCTGGATGGATTCGTATAGCCAGAGAGAGAGAGAGAGGGACACGTGCGTAGGGCGGGGATGATGCCAGCCTATACAATGATGTTCTCCACTGCCTCTCACTCTAATCCCAATAATGGCCAACTAATGTAAATCCCTTAACTATATGCTAGTCAAAAAGGGGTTTAATTGGATAATGATATGTTATATAATAATAATAATAAGGCTACGACGCAAAACAATTGGATCAAGAAAAACAGCTAATAGTAATAATAACAATGGAAGTCGGTAGGTTTAAGTAGGATATCAACATATGTTGATGAACATAATAAATGAATGATAATTCTATTAACAAATTTATTATTGTCAAAATGTGGATCGACGTAAAATCTCTATATATTTAGATATAAGCTATATTTAAGATGTTTATGTGTAAACATCGTATATTTGTAGATATTCAAATCCATTCAGGACTTCAGTTAGACAGCAAAGAAGACCATTTTTTCAAGGCGAGATATTCTTAACCAGAACGTTTGGTGGACAAGCCCTGTTTTTAGAGCCCAATTAAATAGACCCCAAAACATTCCACTCCGCGAATGATCTAGGATTCTGCCTTAATGATATAATAATCAAGCGTCACAAGCCCACTACCGTTGCGTCATGAGGCTCCGCCAGATACAAGTTGACATGTTGGGGTTACAAATGCGCCGCCAATGGGCCGTTGAACTCTGCCTGTTACAAAATTGATTGAATGTGGCTACATACAATGGATCTTTGGGTTCCTACAGACAAAATAAGGTAGTTTGGTGTGAACCATCCATCGCCAAGGGGCCATCAAGGTTCGACTTGTAATAATTAGGACCAATTAGGGCTTTCAAATTTACCTCACTTGGGTCTTTGGGTTATGATATACAATATTAAGGTTACAAAGGGCACTCTTTCTTTCTGACTATCGGTCTCTCTATCTCTCTCTCGCTCTTTCTCTCTCTTTCTCTCTCTCTCTATATATATATATATATATATATATATATATTATATATATATATATATAAAGGTGATTCTTAATTCACATTTTTGGATTTGAGAGTCGAGCTCCCCCAATGATTTTCCTTTATTGCATAGAGATCATCTTGTGAAAGTTAGAACGAAATCAAATAATGGGAAGTGTCCATTCAACGGGCCCAAAAGTTATTTAGTAAACTTATGTAGTAAATTATTTTTTCACCATTCGATCGCTAATATGTCCTTAATTTCAATGCTATTTTCAAACAATTTGCTGCAAAATGTAGGTATGATTACAAGGATTCCAAATCAGGTTTTATGTTTTATGTAGATCTAAAATCAAACGAGATAATAAAATTTCAAAATGTTCAGTTTTGGGGTATTTTTAGTAAAAATGACTATTTCAAAACATAAATTTCTCGTTGAATTTTGGATGTATATAACAAATAAAAACTGATTTTGAATCCTTGCAATCATACCTACATTTTAAGCGTTCACAAGATTATCTTTTTTTATAACTTTATTTTTTCAGAGAAAACAATCATATAAATATAAAAAGTAATTCAATCAATATTAAAACACAACACAATACATCAGACAATATCAATAATTATAAAATGTTAGTTCAATTAAAATAAAAGTAGCAAAACATAGTAAAATAAATATGGTACAATAAGATTCGTTAATTCCCAGGATAATCACTTCCGCAGAAGGGGTAAATTAAACTCTTATTTATTAATCTTTTGAACTTTCTGTTAACCTTAATTAAGTTTTTTAAGACATTAAGATATTGCTTGGAGCACGACGGATAAAATCTGACTAAATTGCCTGCATACACCCAAGAGGAACAATTTACATCAGGGATCTTAATAGAAAAGGCTGAGTACCTAGCTGCAGTGGAGATAAAAATAGCTTTGATGTCATACTGGTCATAGATTATCTCTATGCACCATGTATGTATATATATATATATATGTGTGTGTGTGTGTGTATATATAATATGTATATATATAAACACAGCTTTTTATTTTGTTTAAAACACGAGAGACTTCTTCGTTCATACTACATTATAAACAATCAACAAAAATTAATTATAGACACCAGGAAGCCAAGACATAAATACAAGAAGTAAAATAAACAGGAGTTATTTGACATGAGTTCACATAAATTAAAGTTTTTGATAGTGAGGCTTAGAGCAACCTGCTGCTGCTCCTTTGAGTAGAATAATCAAAATAAATAAAACAACAACGCATCTCATTAATTATACTCACTGAGGAGTCAGGGCGTGTTGAAAAGGAAAGAAAGAATCAAAGGCCCTTCTTCTTGATGATCTCAATATGCAAAGCAAGAATAAACAAAGGCTCATTAGTTGAGGGGGGTCGGAGAGAACTTATTATTATGAAATATGAGACTCTGGATTGGATTTGAATGAAGGGAAAATAGGAAAGAAATAATGAATAGAATTATATTGAAGACTCCTGGGGTGTTTAGAAACTCAAAAATTGGGAATCAAGCCCATTTGACTCGTTGTACTCACTGAGACTAAAGAAAACTTTGCTTCAATATTTTGAAATTCAAGAAAGGCTTTTGAATATATATATATATATATATATATATAGAGAGAGAGAGAGAGAGAGATACATATATTTATATTCATATATATCAGACTTGTTCATTTATTATTATTTGTTGTCGTTCGCGAACGATGAACAGCAATGTTTTGGACGAACGACAGAAAAATATCTTATTGTTCGTTTATGGCGCCAAGATCTTCAAGTATATATATATATATATATATATAGAGAGAGAGAGAGAGAGAGAGATAGACATATTTATATAAATATCAGACTGTTCATTTTTATTCATTGTTGTCGTTCGCGAACGATGAACAGCAATGTTTGGACGAACGACAAGAAATATTCTTATTGTTCGTTTATGCGCCAAGATCTTCAATTTATGTATATATATATATATATATCAGACTTGTTGATTATCGTTCATTTGTTGTGGTTCGTGAACGATGAACGACAAAGTTTTTGACGAACGATAAGGAAAATTCTTATCGTTCGTCGTTCGTTTTTGGCGCCCAAAAAAGACAAAGAGTTTCATTTTCATGTGAAAAATTTCCTTTTTAAAAAACGATCATCAACTTTTTCAGAATGACGAACGACACGAACGAACGATGAACGATGAACGACGAACGACGAACGTTTTAATTTAAAAATAACGATGAACGACAACTTTTGGTGATCGACAAACGAACGACGAACGACAATTTTTTGCAAACGTCAATAAGTTATATTTAAATATACGAGTATATATATATATTGTGTGTATGTGCGTGTGTTTACACATATTTATATCGAGTTTCCATCATTTTATTCCTTTTGTTTAGCCTAACACCGCTCTTCCCGTCATCGTGTTCCCCCCTTCTTTGTCATCTCATATTTATTACGTTAGCTGTTTAATCTCTATACTAAGGCTATTCTTACCTTACTCTCATATTGATTTCATGAATTCCCTTAAAAAGGTATCATTATTTCATATTAACTGTGGTTTGACTGGACTGTTGAAATTGCCTCTAGAGAGAAAATCCATGAAGGTGATAATATAATAAGGGTTCTTGCTTGAAGCAGTTTTGTGGTTTGTATTTTTATGGATTACATGCAATGGGATTGTTGTAGTAGAAGACATTAGTGTAAATATGAATGGTTTTCTTGAAAAAATCTGAAAGTGAGATTTTTTGAATGATGAATGAATCATAGATTGATCTAAATAAAAGTTAAATAGATAAGTTATGAAATAAAGTAATTGTTATTGCATACTTATTATTGTCCTTCATAATATTTTTTTTATTTATTGCGGCTGTAAATATTATTAAACAAACTGTTACCTATAAGTTTGAACCGTATTGACATTGTTGTATTATATACTGCTATATATATATATATATATATATATATATAAGATCTAAAGACATGTTATTTTAGGGATATGGTGATTCTTGACCAATACACATTTATTAGTTTTAATGTATTTGAGGCATAAAACATATTTATATATTTTTCAAAACTATATTTATTGCATCTATGCTAAACACCAAATACTTGATCCCTTTCCTCTAGTTTTTTTAGCATTTTGGCTATAAAGCTTAAATGTTTTAAATTAAGTATTTTATAAAACTTTTTATAAGCAATTACATAATGAAACATTTTATTTAAATAATTTGAAATCATTGTTACCTTATTTGATTTGGTATCTGTTTATATAATTATATACTTCTTTTAAAATTACAGGAACTCAACTTTAAAAGTAAAGAACATTGCTTCATTCAAAAACACCGTCAATTTTCATAACTCCCGCTTTACAAATTAAATATAAAAAGAATAACCCTCAGAGATTCATTTTTCCCCACTCCCCACTTGATTTCCAAGCCCCCACAACCGCTCTCTCACAGGCCAGTTGCGTCCGACTAGTCACATTAGCTCGGCAGGTAGTAAAAGAGTCCCCCTTAAACAATACGAGCATATTAATAAAGCTATAAAATATGGTTGGCTAGTAGCCAACTGACTGAACGCCTTGAAAACAAGAACAAAAAAAATATAATTTTATTACGTTTTTTCTTTTTAAGAATATATCATATTTTTATTGTTCTTTAGGTAAATACAACTACATATGGTTCTAACTAATTATATAATATGGACACTCCTCCGTCTTAAACTCCCATTAATTAAATATGTGGTTGCTTATCATAATACAATGTGAATTACGAGTAGAATGACGAATGAAAAAGGCCTTCGTATTATAGTTTAGCATGCCCAACTTTTTTCCATTCAGGGTCATAGAGAGTGCTCATTTATACTTTTATATACAGAGTCGAAATAAACTTGTATTTAATCCCTATTTAACTCATTATTTTTATACAGAGTCGAAATATATAAGATGTTCATATTAATTCTTGAAAGGTGCAAAGTAATAAGCAATGATTATTAGTGTATTTTTAATACATATTTATCTTTATTTTAATGCATTGTTTAGCTGCAAGACCTACAATATCTCGAATTAGCAAACTGAATGATAAACAATCTTACCATAACTAATTCACAACTTTTATTTTTAAATAGGGGTTGAGCTCAGTATTCAATGACAAACTAAGGCATGTCTTACTCTCTTTTACAGACTTCATTTAGAAAGAGAAAAAAACAGCTGTCATTTGATCTAAAACAATCGGCAGTGGGAGAAATATTGTCCACGGTTTCTTCTGAATAAAAACTCGGCCATAAGAGAGATACTCTGTTCCAAGGTTTTCTTCACGAATAGCAGAAATCAAGCAAATCTGACAATAATAGCAATAGCTATGGGGGTCTTTTAATAGATGTAAGGGAAATGTGAAGAGCAACACATCTATTTCCAGCTGTCAAATTTACTGCACAGTAGAGATTAATCAATGTTGATGGCCATATCGACAACTGCATTCTCTCTTTTATATCAGGTGGATGAAACCATAGTCAATAATTATATATATATATATATACTTATCAGACTTGTCGAGTTGTAGTTTATTTGTAGTCGTTCGCGAACGATGAACGACAAATTTTTTGAAGAACGACAACAAAAAATTCCCATCGTTCCTCGTTCGTTTTGGCGCCAAAAAAGACAAGTCTGATATATATATAATATACATATAGTATATTTATATGTATTTATATATATAAACCCATAGACTTGCATACCGTTAGGCTAATGGTTATATATGATTTTTGAATGTGTTTGGTTCTCAACGTTGTCAAGGACATATTCCTCCCTCTGTCAGTCATCTCGTCCCTCTTCTGACATCACTTTTTGATGATGAGAATGATGATCATCGATTAAATCCAACACAAAAATCAGACGCTCTGTCAATTATCTACTTCAAAAACTTTTTTAGATAAATATGCCTCTAAGATGGGATTAAGAGAAAATTAAACATATATGAACGATTATATATATAATAATAAAAACAGATCTACAGTGCGAGAACAGGGAGCTAGCGAGTAAGGGGGGGGCATCGTGTTATGCTTCTTTTGTAGATATGTCTATGATAACCAACAATCAGTAGTATTCTTTATTATTTATTTGAGGAAGTGGTAATGCGGACTAACGGAATTTTAAAGGAAAAATAATTTCTCTACATTCTTGCCTTTGTTAATCATTTTGATATGATAAAATGTAATTTTATTATTATTAGAGCTATCATATGAAACGTGGGTGGTTTTTTTTGGTATGTTGGAACTGAATATAGTTTTGGTTTGACAGTTCTTAAAGAATTTAAAAAAAATATTTTTAAAGATAACGAAAAAAAGAGTTACTTTTTTTGGTCAAATACAAAGTATCGGATGTATTGATCAAAATATGTGGTATTTGTTTTTTCATTGAAATATGTTGCTCGAATATTGTATTTTTTACTTTTTAAATTTTAATATACGTTAAAGTTTAATGCATCGGATGTAACGAAAAAAACATCTGCTTTTAACGTTTTATATAACTATGGTATATTTCAGTCAATCTAAACGAATTCGAGCCCATATATATATATCAAAGCTGCGACTACCGACTGCAAATCGGTATTTAAAACTGGAAGTGTTACCTGGTGTGAAGAAGTTAAAACTTTGCTAAATAAATAAACAACTCTGTACCTGAAAGCGCATTTAATATCGTCAACCTTTAACTAAACACAGTTAAGGAAATAATTTGTTTGCTATTGCCTTCCATTTCTTCAAAATCCAAGTGCATTTATGATATACATATATAAAAAATAGATATATTAAATTTCAAATAATCTTTTAAAAAAATATCATGTTTATTTGTACTGAATTGTACTTTTGTTATAAATTTTTTATTATCTACCGCACCGATTGATATTCGGTAGATATAATAAAATCTACTGAATACCGAATCGGAGGTACCGAATTCCAGCTGGGATATATATATATATATATATAGAATATAATATAGATATATATATATATATATATGACCTCCCAAAAAAAAAACCACTTTTTTAGTTCTTTCACATATACCCAGCGATTCTGGAAATAATATTAAAGGGGTATGTTTTATTTTAAAACATAACTTAAAATATCAACATTGAGTACCCTCTTTTTCTTTTTCCTTCTGAAACTTGAACATAAGAGAACCTAGTAGGAGCTGTTATTTAAAAATGGTTGGTGCGTCAGCACTTTGTTCATTTATTGACACTAAATATTATTTGACGAAAATTTGCAACAAATAATAAAGTCATCAATTGATCATAGCTAATTTTGTAAAACTAGTTTTTTCAAATAAGTAATAACCAAAAAGTTTGCTTCATAACGAAAACTTTGACACCAGTGACGTCCGATTTCTAAACATGCTAGAGATTTTTTATTTAGATACTCGTTTTCAGCATCAAAAAATGAACCATAATCGCTGGGTATAGTGTGAAAGAACTAAAAAAGAGGTTTTTTTTGGGAGGTCATATATATATATATATATATATATATATATATATATATATAAAGCCCTTTACTTTTTAGAAGAATAAGAATCTTCAAATGATAAATAATACAACGGCATTTTATCTCCTCTTCTCTTTGCATGAAGAAAATAAAAGTACAACTCACAAAATAAAGATTTCTCTGAAAAAATATCTTACGTAGGTTAGCTCTATTTATAATCTCCATGTGTATATGTACCTCCTACATAAAGTAGTCCGGCCATACATTTTAATTTTTTTGTAGAAGCAACATGCATGAGAGGAGGCCCTGAATACTTATATCTATATTTGCAATGTCTTTTTTTCCGCTATAATCGTCTTATCATCTTTGATAAATCTATTTGAATGCATCCCTTTTAAACTCATTTATTGTTGTATCCCTTTAAAATGTGAAACTATCATTCATACTGCTCAAGGCAGACAAGATACAACATTTAAGAATGTTGGAGAATATCTAAGATTATTCTCATATACTTTTTATTGTCATGATATTTATGTAATTTCATATTTTGCTACACCTTATACTTTGTTTTGGAGTCCTGAATGATGCTATCAAAACATCATCACAATGTTAATATGATTGAGTCTTAGAGAATAAATATTCACAGTGTTCATACAAAAGAAAATACAGAAGATTTACGGTTAAAATGTGCAATCAAAAAATAAGAAGACTCAAATAATCAACAGGGTTCTTAAACACAAGTATTTGAAAAAAAAATTAAATATTGTATTTTGGCATTTGTTTACAAAGGGAGACAAATATTAATATTTAGAAAAATATTAAGTTATCGTACCTACAAGATGGATCTCATAGGATGAGAGAATCTTTTTAGCGATCTTTATCTAGAGATAAAACGAAATAGAGAGTTTATTCCCTTCATCTGTATTTTTGTGCCAATATAAATAAGTAATTGATCTACGTCATTGTAAGTTGATATAGAGATAGATTCTATCTATATGATCAGCTTACGATGACGTAGTACAAATTACTTTGTTTATATTGGACAATGGCTAAAGCTGAAAGATGTTTCTCTGCTATTGAAGGGATCAGCTCTCTATATCTTAATATCTCTATGATCGTTATGCATATAAATTAATATATATGCTTTGTTTTACTGAAAACTTTGTTTTATTAAAAAACATCAAAATACGTCTGGTAGTAAAATGAGATTTCCTTTACATTAATAATTATCATTGAAGTCTGTAACGTCCACCATTTTGAAGAATTTGCGGGAAAACTATATTTGTACTAAATTTTTAAAACTTTTACCTCGTTGCGCGACCTCGTAATGTTGACCGATTTTGTTCAAACTTTGTATGTCGTCTTTCTTTATCACCAGAAACAGAAAATCCACAAAGTTGCTTAACATTTCAAACATTGGGAAAATAAGAACAATCCTAATATATATATATATATATAATATATATATATATATATATATATATATATATAATATCTATATTATACATGAGTAAACTTCATTGGACAAACCTACATTATTTTAAGCATCAACATCCTTTGGAGCCAAATATTCAGATAATTTTGAAATATTTAGAATGGTGTTCATGGAATTATAAAGGATAATTAGGTTTATGATATAAATCGAACGTTTATGTACCCAAGGCTATAAAATAACTTTGTATAGATATGATAATAAAATATTTTTGCACAATCTTTGTACTGGAATTAAATATTCTTTATTTAAACCTAAAAACAAAAGGAATATTTTAAGAAATTTAGTCTATATATTTTTTTTAACCGTGTATTTCTATAATCTAAAATGCCACTGTAGCATATACTATATGTAGCCTAAGAGTGTCTTTTATTAATACTTATAATATTTTAACTTTTGTATTTTGACATTGCACTGGCATTCCTCGTTTAACCAGCACAAAACTCTTCCTCACTTTTTTCATTCGTTATAAATGCATTTATCTTTTCTTATTTATTTTAATGTTTCTCTTTGGATGTAACATTTCATTTGAAAATGTTACACGGATGACACTTAAACTAATTACATATAGAAACCAAATAGGATGTTGGAATCGTATCAAATGTCAAATCTTTTGAATTGTTTTTGCTTGTACCTGGATTAATACCAAAAAACAAGGATTTATATTGAAACTAGAGGCATATATACACTCAGAGAGTGCAAACCTCACGCCGTCACGAGCCTTCCGAGGCGGATTTTTCACGACTGGGGAGGCGGTAGAGAGACGGGGGAGGGTTCCCCTAGACGGAAATTCCGAGAGAAGACGCTCCGCTCCCGGCACCCAATTTTACAGCACAGCGACATCTATTGGCAGAGTAGGCTAACTTGAAAAATTTAGTAGTATTTAGCTCATTTGGCGCCTTAATTCTGCACTCAGAGATGCCAAAATTTAATCACTTCTTCATTTGGCACTTCCAACCACTCCACAAAAT
>CP045901.1:13814426-13835237 GCA_013387185.1 Caligus rogercresseyi
ATCAAAATGTAATGAACAACGCACAAGGGCAGATACGATCACTCGATATTACCAGTTGGAGGAATCCCTTGCTTTTCAATATTATCTGCATAAATTAATACCCTTCTATTACACTATTATTGAATTCACAAATGTTAATTGTTATCACAATCAATGTAGCTTTACTAAACCAAACCAAAATTGTTTTTTCTAAAGAAGGATTACATTTGTCGCCAAAATTCGACCTTTGATCATTTCAATTCTATTATTATTTTATAGATATTTCGGCCTTTTGATAGGAAAATAATTTTAAATGAAATATTTCATTTATGTTATAGTTTTTTAACACTTTTGCCTATTTGGTTTTTATGTAAGTATTCAAGCTTTATAAAGACCTTATGGAAGAGGGGGAGAAACCTTTATCCAACACGAATAAATGTATGATAAACCTATTGGATGCAAAAATAATATATACTTGATTTGAATATGAGAGAAATCATACTCACTTTTCTTTTTGGGGTGAAGACCTCTCTAAAAGATAACGTCATCTGATAAGAATAGACACATAATAGCCCTATAACATTATGAATCGTAAATATTTATACTTTGAGTAGAGTAAATATAATATATATGGCTTTATTGCCCTATTGAATCATCAAAAAAGAATTATAAAAATATATTTTATGATAATTCAAAGAGATTCTTAGGTGCTGATACCAAAGATTGATATAAAAAAGTTAGTTTTTTTCATGTCATAAAAAATATTTTGATTTATTAAAGGCTATTAATACAATTATATTTGGATGCACTGACTTTAATCATTGGCTTTGGGATGGTTGATGTACTTGACATATTTGATTCTGGTTTTAAATATATATAACCATATATAACTATTTGGAGTACGAGTATATTGGCAATCTGAAAAGGAGTAAATCCTTATCGGGTATATGTTCTCTTCCGCTCGATAAAATGAACTGTTAATATTTCAAATATCTTGGAGACGAATTACAACCACTCGAGAGAATTATTAACCTTTTATCCTAATGCCACACAACTATACATTCAGTTTTGAGAGGCGGCTTTCTTGCCATCATAGGAAATAATTATACATTCACTATTTTGTCTCACTAATCAAATGTTGTGGACATATAAAAGGCTTGGAGTCCTCAATGCAAAGGCCCTCATCACGAAAAGGAAAGCAACGAATGAACCCCTTCATCCCTAGGAATTGAAGGCAATTCTTAATTCGGCTTCGGCATGGTACGCTGCTTTTGACCTCAAGATACCTTCTCTTTTCGACAATTCGTGGACAGGGCGTCGGAAGAAATTAAATACTACCCATTGGTTGCGCCCAGCCATAGGAAATTTATTAGAATAATTTTAAATGTCATATCTTAAAATCTGGTGATATATATATATATAAATCAATATATATTTGGAGTATTTTTGCAATCTGAAAAGGAGTAAATCCCTATCGGGTATAACATCAATTCACTTGCAGATGTTAAGATATGAAATAGGTACAAGCAAAATAAACGAATTTGATTATTAAAAATACTAAAGTGTCGTTTAGCAATGCCATATACGGATTCCTTTCGATTGAATTTGTACTATTATCATGAATGTGATAAAGTTATTCCAAATAATTAAGAAACAATGATTCAGGGTGTGTTTCATCTAATAAATTTATCTCTTTAAAAAGTTATTGATGTTAAAAACTGAAGATATAAATTTGTAACGTTGCGAAAACTACCAGAATTACACCCCACACCATTCCTATTTTGATATAGTAGAGTCGAAAACACATTCGGAGAAAAACTGAACACTCTGCGTCCGCAATTACAGCAATAATCCACGAAGGTAAAAAGATAACCAAATCCCAAGACGTATTGGACTTTTTCTACTCAAAATTTCAAGACATATTTCGCCATGATAGGACTAAGTTTCCCAAGAAGAAATTTGTAGCCCGCTCACAAATCTTCACTGTTGAGAAAATTACATCTTTCATCAAAAAGAAATTTAATGCACGGAAGGCGTCTGGTGTGGACGGAATCATTGGAGAAGTCTTCTCGCTTCTTCCTAATGAAATAGCGCCCTTCCTTGTACGAATAGGAGAGTCCATGGAAATCAGAGGCAAGCTCCCTAAATCTTTCACTAAAGGAAGAATTGTCCTCATCCCAAAAAAGGGGAATGGATTGAATTTTAACTATTGGAGACCGATCACCGTTCTTAACCAATCCTACCGAATTTTGTCTGGAGTTTTGTCACAGGAAATGGAGTTAATACTCAACAAGAAGATTGGTATCCCTCAAAAAGGATTTTTTTAAAACAGAAAAATATCCGATGTGTCACGTAATATTCATGCAGCCATTGAATCTGTGAAAAATAGGAAAAAATTTGGGGCGGTGATTGGGATAGATTTAAAAAAAGCATTCGACTCTATTTTACATAGTCAAATTCTTAGGGCTGTTAAAAAACTTCTCCCTCGCCATTTTTTTAATCCAGTTCGTGCGCTTCTTTATAATGGATCCTCGACAATCACATTGGGTGGTTTGGAAAGCAAGTCTATTTTGCTTGAAAGAAGCTGTAGACAGGGCTGCCCTTCAGCCCCCCTTTTATTCATCGCTGCTGTGGAAGAACTTGTGATTCAACTGTCACGTAAATACAGTGGATTCGGTGTTCAATTTCCCGGATACCGACATCTGATTGACCTCTACGCAGACGACATTACATTGACAGTAGAAGCAAATTCGGAAGCGCAGCTAAAAAAGAGAATCGAAATACTTTTGGGTTCTTTCGAAAAATTCAAGGAGAGGTCGGGTTTGGAACTAAATCGATCCAAGACTTTTATTCTGCCGATAGGGGAATGGGCTTTCAAAGAAGGGCATTGCGTAGGTCATTGCGCAGTCAAAAATAAAGTATCTATCCTTGGTATTCAATGGGGACCGGAGGGGCTACATAGAAGTAACTGGGACATTATGTCCTCAACAATTAATAGTCGGGTAGCTTTGTGGAGGAGTTTGGGCCTCCAAAAAAGAATAGACTTGTACAATCTCCACATCGTTCCGCTAGTTCTATATAAAGCCACAGCGTCTCCGGAGATAGCGGAAAGAGCTATGGCTGAAGAAGAAGTTTGGCTGTCAAAGCTTTTTCATAAAAACTACCTTCCCGCTATTAGGAGACCTAAGACGTTAATTGGGGGAGGACTGGCTCTTCTATCTCGGATAATTCCCAAAATATATATCAAGGTATTTATTAATATTCTTGAAACCCCAGACAAGGAATGGAGGAGGACTGTAACGTACAATAGTCTATGTATGAGGTTAATGTTCGGAACTGATCTCACAAACGACTCCACCCAACGTATTTCCTCAATTTGGGCGGCAGCTCAGAGAATCATCTGGAAGTGTGAGCCCAAATATCTCAGTGATTCAACAGTGGACATTATTCGAAAAAATCACTCAAGACCATATTTCTTCAAAAATTTGGGAGATTCGGCAGTTTTGGAGGAAAAAGCTTTGTCCAACAATGTTCTATCCGTCCACTCTGCTCTCTTTCTATACCCCTTTGATGACGGAAGGTTTAAATTCCCTCTAAGAAGGGCTGCTGTAAATCACTTAATGCCCCGGCCATGGCACCTTAAAATGGTATTTTCCAATTCTAACGATGAAATTAAGGGGCTGACTGATTTATTTGTCAATTTATTAAAACTTCCTGAAACATGGAGGCAAAGAATAAACCAGTCCTTAGTTGGAATCCATGACGGGAGAACATTCACCAGCCAACTTCAAATTTCTACCAATTGCATTATCTTTTCGGAGCATTGCAAGGATTGCGGTAGATTATACAGTGACACCTTACATGCCTTCGTGGATTGCCAGGCTGTCTCTATGTTGAAGAAATTCGTTTCTTTAAACGTCAGAGGTCTGGATAGTTGTGGGCAGGGATACATAAAGGCAATTGTGCTTTTTGGACTTCAAAAAAGAAAAGGACGTCGTTCCAATAACTCCAAGGCTATAGATTACGCCTTGTTGAACGCCAAAGCAAGGATTGCCAGTTCTTTAACAAAACGGGAGTGCGTGAAGCCAACGGACCTAAGAGCAATTTTGGTATCAGCTGCAGCCAGATATGCTGCATTTTCTCTCAAAATTCCGTCTGTTCGCAACGATTCGTGGACCATTGCTTCAGAGGAGATCAAGTTTTTCCCCTCAAGTTCACTATCTCATTTAAAGATTTTACGTCGCATTCTTAAAACTTCAAAATGATGTTTTTATAATAATTGATTATCGTTTTTAAAGTATATTCTGTGCATTTTTATAGTTATTTTTATTATTTGATTATGTTCAATCATTGTTAAAATTGGTGTTGTTCTTCCCCGAAGTAATAATTTTAGACTACAATGTCTATTTATGTTTTGTTTTTAACGTAATTACTTTGGAATTCTTTTAGAACTGAAATATAAAAAAAAAAACAGGATTGTGAATTTAAACAATATTTGTCCTAAGATAACATATACAAAGAGATTTTAAAAGCTTTTTTACACAAAAATAATTAAAAAGTTGTATAATTTGATATTCTTTAGGATGATTTTTTTGCATTTTTCAATTTTGAGAGTCGGGGGGACCCCCTTAGGAATGTAATTTTGTGCATAAGAGCAAAGTATTATAAAACAGCATATTATATTGAGGACATGAAAAGTAGTGATTCAATGGCGAGACAAAAACTACATACGTTTACTACATAACTTTGAGGTCTCTTAACGCTCCTCGATTTCGTTCAAACTGTCACGGGATAATCATGTTATACTAAGGTAATATCCCAAGGAATTCCCAACTCTCAAATTTATAAAAATCTAAATTAAAATCACCCAAACCTCCATGAAAACATGTACAAATAACCATACTTTTGTTATTTATTTACTTAATATCTTCGTTGATTCAATTATATATAAAGTCTACTTACCACAACAAAAGGTATAAAGAGTCAGCAGAAATAAAAACTACGGAAGTGAGTATGTCTATTTGCTCGTAAAAGATAAATTAATTTATAAAAACCACAAAACCTTCTGGATCACTATATATATATTTACTTCATTTCTTACTCGCTTTTTTTAGGCATATCTCCCTTCCTATCTTATTTAAACAAACACGGAAATAGACAAACAGTTTATGTACATATGTACATATGGTCTTTATAACTTATTTCTTGAGTCAGGCATAAGTTACGCGCACACACACACAAACACATGTTTATATATATATTTATACAGAGTGAGTAAACACTATAAACATAATTTAGACTGGGGAAATTTAGCCTATTAAGGGTTAATCCAATAAAAAAGGCTTATTAGTTCAACAAACAATATAATTTGGCCTTTTTTGTACTTATAAAGCTCAGTTAGGATTTTTTTTTGCCTATATGGTTCGATAGAATTGCATCCGATAGGATATAAATAAGCATTATAGCGTATATCGAACCTAGGATCTTATCAATGAGGTAGACCAAAAATGACCATCCCCTCTCGGGATTCGAACCTGCGCCCCCAACATTGGTAGTTGAACACGCCTTAACACGCACGGCTCAGTTAGGATTCTTTCAAAATGTATGTACAGATTTCCGTATTGTTATGGCATTATAAACAAAAATATGACAAAAGACACGTGTTGCTTATTATAATCATATATATGATATAAATCACAATATATATATTAATATTCAATTATAGATTAGAATAACTATATATTTCTTATGCTACTCAACTATGAGTTGAAGCATTCCTCCTTGCAATTATCGGCTTAAATGTTTGAATTAAATGATAACACACACTATTTGCTGTTTAAGTGTTAGGTTATGTAATACAAATCTTAAAAGCCATCCCACATATTGAAATATGAAAGGTTTGGACACTTGTTAACGTGACGATCACGAGGTTGTGTCAAACAATCTTTAAGTTCCATTGTCAAAGCTACCACCGTATAGATAGGAATAAATTAAAAGGGGATTCCCTAATTTTGGGCTCCTGTTTATCGGCTGTTTATGATGTTAATCCTGTTGCACTTGAGCATGGATGCCTTCACAGCAAACATCCCCTATGGCTCCAAATAGGCCCTATACATCACCAAATAAACCCTCTTCAAGTTCATATAGATATCAAAATCGCTCTTCTTCTTCTTAAATATACTTTTCAGAGTAAAAGGATGAAAAAGTATATTTTTTTATATGTCAGTCACCATCCTTCCCCTAATAGACCCCTCATAAAAACCCAGCCATAACTCTTCGGGTCGGTGATGTTTTTATTCTTGTTCATATCTCAAATAACCTCTACAAAAATACATATATAAATTATTATTATTTCTATTCTTCTTATTCATTTACAAGGGCAATATTAGTAGTTGTAGTTGTTCCTGCCTCCTCAAAGACGTTTGGAGGTGGAGGAGGGAGATTTATTGGGCTATCTTTTTATAACATTCAAATGTTAAGGTATTATACTTAGCTTTTATTATTATTATTATGATATCATATTCGTCGTCTTTTATTTATATATTGTTATATTCCTCGCTGCTTGGAGGAAGTGACTATAATTATCATATGTGAGGGCTATTCAAACTTGCCGAATCAAGAGAGTTGTGAGCTTTTTATTTATTTATATGAACTAATGAATACTTATTATGATCCTATTTGATTTGATGGATTGTTAGTATCTCTGTGGATATGAATAAACATTATATATCAGACTTGTTGATTTGTCGTTCCTTTGTAATCGTTCGTCGTTCGCAAACGATGAACGGCAGCGAAGAATTCCTATCGTTCGTTTTTGGTGCCGAAAAAAGATTTTTTTTTCTTTTTATGGGAAAAATTTCCCTTCTAAAAAAAACGTCACCATTTTTTTTCAGAATGACGGGTAAAAATTGTCTATCTAAAAAAAACATTTCAATTTTTTCCATAATGATGCACGACAAACGAACGATGAACGACGAACGATTCAATCTTAAAATGAGGATAAACGGTGAACAAACGAAGAACGATTCAATCTTAAAACGACGATTAACGACGAATGATAACTTTTGGTGAACGATAAACGACAATTTTTCGTGAACGTCAACAAGTGTGCATTATAGCATTAGAACAAACTAATAAATCCCTGGATCTTTGATCACTCCCCTCTCAGGAGGAGTCGGAGCTGTCCCTCCAACATTGGGAGACGCTTCTACTAGGCTAACGTGCCTTCCTCTTATGTTCGAAAAATGTGGATTGTTGTCGTATGTAAGGTTTTTATTGGCTTAAATGAATGAGAATATGCTGACACACATGATTTCATTTTTTTTTTTTGTTGGTTTCACGTACAGTTCCGCTAAATAGAACAATTGTGAGCTTGGACAAGCACTCTATGTCTATTAGTTGTTTTATAAATGTTGTTATATACTCGATATCTGCAAAAAAAAATTACAGTGTAAACAAAAATACACTAAAAAAATTTATACTGAAAACAGAGTAAATCTATTCAGGGCAGTTGCAAAGATACATAAATAAACATTTTAGTTCACATTATCTGCCCTGAAGAATGACCTTATAAAAAAGGACGCATCATTTATTACAGTAGTTTAAAAACTCGCAGTGTCTTTTAAAATCCTTTTTATAGTTTTTATATGATGTTTCCATCTTCCGGGCACTTATTTAATTATGTCACGTTATCGCTCCTAAATCTGGGATTATTTTTTATAATTATATAAATAATTAATTCGTTAACTTCTTATACCATAAGCTGTTAAAGCGTAGAGTTGCATTATGCCAATTCAAAATAAAGGGATAATGAATTCGTTATTTTAATAATATATAAAATAAGACTTAGCTCATTTAAATAAAGCTGCTTGATCTTTTAAAATATGTCGACGGTGAATTATTTGCTTTTTGCATGTCTTATCCAATACCGTCATGGGTGAACTAAAACAAATAAGTCAGCTGTATATAATATATCCCTAATCTATTTTGGTTGTGCTATTTCATCGTTGTGTAATACGCAGCTCTGTGCTCAAATTCAGTGATTATATACAGATGTAGCCATTATGAAAAGGAGCAACAGAGTAGACATCATTTTCATGGCAAAAAAAAATAATGTAAGGAATAAGATTTATGTTAGGAGAGTCTGTTATTGATAGTAGAGTATTTCATTTAAATAAATATGATTGTTATATATTTTTATTCTTTGATATAATTAATTGGCTATTTGACTGTATAAAATATTACATTTTTAAATGAATACATAATGTACAATATTCATAATGTTTTATTTAAACATTTATTTAATATTCCAAAGTGTATAATATGTTATTCCCCCAAAATAGTAAAAAATTATAAATTATATGTATTTGTACATTGTTTTAGTTTTTACCAAACAAGAGGCAATAAAACATAAAAAGTTGGGTGAATATGATTATTTTTAGGCTGTTCAACTGTGTAATCTGTATTTTGAGTTTAGGTCTTTCTAAGGAAACACTATCAACCACCAAAACATTAATTAAGGGCTTGCTATTTCATCACAAGGAACAAAGAGTTAATATAAGATTTTAGTAAAAATGACGGCAAAGTTAAAATATAACTTTGATTGTGTGTGTTATAGTGACAAACGAATTTATAATTTGATAATTTATAAATAGTTACATGTTTCAGCTCATGCGTATTAACCTTTAAGATTTACTTGAATACATGATTATCCATCACAACAAAAGCTACTGTCTTGACTTGAGCTTAGTTCCGAACTCAAACCATATTACGAGTAAGAGAAATGGATAAATGCAATAAATATTGTGATTGGGGTTTAAACTGCTCATCCCAGTACAGCAGTTATTTGTTTTTTATCATTGTGGATCTTAAGGAGTTTGGTTAGATATAAAAGTGTTGAAAAAATGTTATTAGCATTTAGGAATTGAATATAAAATTAAATTATAGTATATATGCCAATTTGGTTCGATAAAACTGCAGCTTCCGTTTCGATATAAATAAGCATTATAGCATTAATATTAGTCTATCAAACCTAAGATCTTATCAATGAGGATGACAAAAAATTAACCTTCCCTCTCGGAATTCGAACCTGTGCCCCCAACATTGATAGTTGAACACGCCTTAACCATACAGATATAGCTAGTTTATTCCCTTTAACAGCAGAGACACATCGTTCAGCTGTATTTTTGTGTCCATATAAACAAAGTAATTTGATCTACGTCATTGTAAGCTGATCATAGAGATAGATTCTATTTCTATGATCAGTACAAATTACTTTGTTTATATTGGACACAAAATACAGATGAAGGGAATAAGCTCTCTATATTTTATATCTCTATGGTCTTAACGCCACCGCTATTGCACTCCCTTTTTTAGAATGAAATATTATGACAAAACACAATTTATATTATTATTAAGGTTTTACATCTTTCTTATAAGCTTACAAGTATTTCCTGAAAACATTCTTATTCAAAATAGAAATGAAATTTACGATAAAACTTTGTTTGATATAACTTGTTATTTTTCTACTAAACATAGTCAAACGTAGATGTATGTACAACAAAAATAAATGTCTGCCTTCAACAATTTCCTTAAATTATATGCTCCCCAGCTGGTATAAGTCTCACAGGTCCCACGTTTGGTTTTCTAACAAGCAGACTCTCCGCTCATCATATAGTTAAGACATTATTATTATTTCTTTATGGCATCCTCAAACAAACATGGGAAAAGTGAGTTCCTAAAGGCAAGCTAACCCCCCCCCCCCCCCTCAACCTTAACAAGGATAATAAAAAAATATGAGCTCGACATGAATTCCTTGTTGTTTTTCAGGAAGGTCAAAAATGAGGAAGGCTTTAATTTGTCATACATTAAGGAAATATTTCATTAAACAACATAATGCAATCAACATTACTTTTATGAATAAACGTGAATGAGTCCAAAGAATCACGGCTCTTCTATTCGTTCAAACAGTCCATAAATCGGCACTGTTCAAGAATATCGTCCAGAGGGCTGAGGTTGCGTGATAAATTTTAAAGTTCCATTGAAAAGTTCCATTGTAAAATAAGAGAAAGAAAGAGGCACTCATCATATAGGGTGCTATTTACCGGCGGTTTATAATGTAAGTCCCTTGGGCGTTTATTTCTTCAAAGAAGAACGTGGAGTATACCTTCATAACATATTAAATTACGTATCGGAATTTTAAAACTACGAATAAGTAGAATATAAACAAAAAAATAATAAATAAATACATATATTTAATAAATGTATTTAGAGGAAATCGAGTAGACTTGGTGCCACATCATTAGAGATGTCAAGGGCCTATTTAGAATCATAAGAGTTGTTTTCTGTGAAGGCTTATCACGCAATCTCAACCCTGGACGATATTCTTGAAAAGGGCTCATATATCTACAACTAAGGCTTGAAAAACATGATCTCTGGACGTAATTTGTTTAGCATTTATAGTTATTTTGTAAAATATATGACTAGATTATCAGATCGAAGCAATTAATGATTGGACATCCTTGCGATGCACAAGCTTTCTCAATACATATCCCTGGTACCGACAACGTTCCCAGGAAGAATGTTGGGAGATCATCGTTTTTCTCTTATACAAGTTATTATACCGATTTTAAAAATAAATAAAAAAGGAATATCAAAACAAAATTGTGATTTTTTAAATCATTTTGAACATCGACGTTTGCTCCTAATGTCATTTATGTTCAATATTATAAGCCCTTGTTTTATTTGAATTGTTACTAACTAAGTTTTTTATACATGTTTCATCATAAAATTGAGAGAATAGCGTGTTATATATTTTCATAAGTTCCTAGATTCAAAAGCAATGGAATTTAAAAGGTAGAAACATAATTTAAAATGTACCGTCGAATAAAGGAAAATATTGCATATAAAAATAACTTCATTACGCTTTTAAGTAATTTAATATTTTTATTAAAATATATAAAACATTCTTTCAGGAGATTACGCCATTTTTTCTTTATATATTATCTATACTCTCTAAGAGACACACTGTATCAAACCATCTTGAAGCTATCGTATTGACAGCCTATATCAGAAGCCCACTACGAATGGCCATACTCATAATAAGGCAACCTCAAAACAAAAACAAATCCTTAGCTATCAAACCCGGTGGCTTTCAATTTTTTTTTTTCAGCTCTAAAAATTCCAAAGTAATTGCGTTAAAACAAACACATAATAGACATTGTAGTCTAAAATTATTACTTCGGAGAAGAACAACACCAATTGTAACAATGATTGAACATAATCAAATAATAAAAATGCACAGAATATACTTTAAAAACGATAATCCATTATCAAAAAACATTATTTTGAAGTTTTGAGAATAGGACGTAAAATCTTTAAATGAGATAGTGAACTTGATGGGAAATACTTGACCTCCTCTGAAGCAAAATTTGGTACTCCATTCTTAGGCCTGCAAAATGAACGCTTAAAGTTGAAAATTTCGAGGCATTAAAAAATTCATTTTTATACTTTTTATTTGTTTGTCGTGTCAAATATTATTTATTTTTTTTCAATGAAAAAAAACCTTGCCAATCTATTCCATTAGCACACAGTTTAAAAAATAAACATTCTCTCATATTACAAATGATAATGTAAGCATATAATGAATATGCACTTTCCTACGATATCTATTTGTTCAAAATATCTAAAAGACACTATTTAGCAAGCCATTATGAGTATTTGACCTCAGCGGCCCACAACAAATGCCCATACTTATACTGGCACATAAGCAACAAAGAAAAAACCCATTTTCCATTCGCATCTATCTCATACATGGGATTTATTGAATTGCATGGCCATTTTCTTCTATTTAAGCATCTCATGCTTTTAAAAAAATGTGACCAGATATTTATTTTATTGTTTATTTTACTTCTACAAATTTCATAGAGCACCAATAATAATAATAAAATATATACATTTCAAACAACAAGACCCATTGGGCAGCAGCAGCCACCATATACAAGAGTTGAGTGTCAAATGGTTTAGAGAGGTATTTTTTTTTTCTTTCTTCTTCTTATTGTTATGTTTACGACCTTTTAAAAAATAAGTTTTTTCAAATGCCAAAACACTCTATTTGCTCATAAAAATAGCATTTCACTGAGAGGATCATCAAAATGGCAAAACAGATCTCCTATAAATCATGGTTTATTAAAAAGATAGGAATAACAAATAGTACTAAAATGGGTTTTCTTGAAAAAGTATAGATATTTTATTCTTAGAGGCACTTGATGCTGTTAAGACCATTTAAAGCATTAGGAAATATGTTTTTTTTGCGCATAGTAGCCATATAGTTTAAACATATTTGAACAAAATCTTAGGAGAATCCCTTTGTCAATTCGTATATCAATGTTCTCCGAATCCTAATCTATAATATGTATTTTAAATGTGTATGTAATTTTCGGTGCAAATATGTAATGTACTGTTATATTTTTTTTATACTAATTGAATACAAGTTCTGCAGTTAAAAAAATAATAAATTTATAGATAAAGTTTTAGAAAAAAAATATGAGATTTAATTACGAATATTCACAACGGAACATATTTTTAGTCGACTCGGCAAATCAACTGTAATATCAAGCCTTCAAGTACCTTCCATCCACAGCTCTGCAACATCAAAAGTTTCTTCAAACGAATTGTCAAAACATTTAAAAGAAGCTTCACAACTAACTTTTACGTGGGCTGTTCTTTTTATATTACTTATATTTATCCATAATCTTTTTTATGGCCTTAATGTACAGCCTAATTTTGTGTCTTCTCAAGTCGATTCTTAACAAACATTAATTTAAACTATAATGTTTATATGCGTATATATGTACGCAACTGCTTGTCTGAAATATATACCTATATATAAAGGAAGATTTACTGTTCCAAAGCCAACTTTTTAAATAATTTGCTATAAGGGATTGATACACTATGTACAGGATTTTACCCCTGGGCGGAAATTTCTAAATTGAGTCCTATTTTTTACTTAGTAGATTCCAAAAATGCTACTCAAAATATCGTCCGAAAAAAGTTTAGACTTTATGACTTTTTTTGGAAAATCAGGATTTTCATCATTTCTAATGGTTCAGAGGCCCAGTTATCTTCGTGCAAAGTAAGAAAAACCACAAATGTCAGTACTATTTATTTTTCTACTATATCTGTGGTTTCAAATCCGTTTTTATAATTAATATATCTTTCGCACTAATCGAAAATTAGGCTTCATATTTCAAAAAGTTGACCATATTTTAGTGCTCTATTTAAGCGGCGATATATATTTTTTGTTTCGAGTCTATTGGCTATAATCAATATGTATATATTTTTGGTATATGTCAATGTATTTCAGAACAGTTTTTATAATTTCGATATCTATCATATTAAGTAACTACTTTAGGTGATTCATTGAGGTTGCATTAAATTATTGTGATTTGTTACGAAGAATAAAACAGGTTTGCCTTCTATTTACATATAATTATTTACAAGTGTCAAAAATAATTTTATTTTTTAGAGAGTTACTGTGATTTGGAAAATTGCATTCCAATATTGTTTTCAAATTATTTAAGGAACTTGCAAATAAAAAGCAAACCTGTTTTTATTATTCGTAACAATCACAATAATATTAATGCAACCTCAGTGACTCACCTAAAGTAGTTACTATATATGATCAATACTTCGTCCTACTAATTGATCTTTCTTTACTTTCATGCAAGATATCGAAATTATAAAAACTGTTCTGAAATGCATTCACATATACAAAAATATATTACATATTGATATAGTCAATAGACTCGAAACAAAAAATATATCGCCGCTTAAATAGAGCACTAAAATATGGTCAACTTTTTGAAATATGAAGACTAATTTTCGATTAATACGAAAGATATATTAATTATAAAAACGGATTTGAAATGCACAGATATAATAGAAAAATAAATAGTACTGACATTTGTGGTTATTCTTACTTTGCACGAAGATAACTGGGCCTGATTCATTAGAAATGATGAAAATCATGATTTTCAAAAAAAGGTCATAAAGGCCAAACCTTTTTTCGGAAATATTTTGAGTGGCATTTTGGAATCTAAGTAAAAATGGGACTCAAATTAGAAATTTCAGCCCAGGGGCAAACAAAGACCTAATTTTGTTACATAGTGTTATCATTCAAAAGGCCATTCAAAACAACTATTTGACGGGCCACGTAATAGCATATCAAGAATGGTTTTAATAACTTCAATCATTACAATCTTTGAAGTTCTGCATTATATTACATATATCCAAGATGAACTTTGAATTATTTTATGAAAATAAAGATGTTTACATCTTTGTTTGTATTTGAAACACTTTGATATTTTCTCCTTTACATAAAAATAAAAACTTATACAGAAGCCAATAAATGTTTTTTATGATGTAAGTTAGTTCAATCTATGAATAGTCATAGCAACATGTATTGTTCAGGTTTTACTTCGAAGTTTTTCATACTTAAAAAAAAATATTGTAAATGATTCAAAAATATTTATGAACACGTCCTCATATTATAAAAAATCCTTTATTTATGTTTGAAATATGTATTTATGCTCATATTATTACAGATCTAATGCATGACTATCTTGCTAATGGATTGAAGTATATATAAAAACTGCATAGCACAAAGATAAAATACAAAAAATATAATAATAAAAGTACTATAATAATAGCTTACATAAACAATAATTATAGTTTAAAATTACTCTTTCCAAAACACGAAAACTCAACTTAACAATAATAATAATAATAACAAGCTGAACAAAAAACCAAGGAGTTATAAAAACGGAGATATTTATGGACTATCTTGTTCAGAAAAGTGAGGTGAACGCTTGAAGAAGGTCCATGTAGGATACCAAGTCGAAGGTATACTAGTCCACGATTCCAACTTTACTCCAGGTATCTTCTTCTATTGAAGCGCAGCAGATCGAGCAGCCGTAGATATTATATTGGACGCAAGTCTTGCCTTGTCATCAGTTCCTTTCTCGAGAGCTGGGATTCAATAAGGGCCTTTGCACTCGATAGTGCGAAGTGACTATAGCCTATAAAGTAGATTAAGTGATTTGTTATTTTGGATACCAAACAAAATTGTGCCTGACATTTTGTAAGAAGAACGAACAACATTAATTTTGTATGACTTTGCTTAAAATGGTTGTAGAAAGGCATTTTAATGAAGCATGTTTTGAATTATCAATAATAATTCCACAATTCACACAAAAAAAGATTAAAATATAGGTGGTACCTGGTAAACTTTGGAGTTGAGACGTACATTTGTGGCTTGAAACAATTGTTATTTCAAATTATACATTCAAAAATTGTAAAATCATACAAATACTTACTGTTATTAAGGACGTAGCAATGAATAAAGTTTTATAATTATTTAAAACAGTGGGTGTTTTTTAATTTTTATATAAACAAGTAAAAAACATGGCCCATTTTTAAAAATAATCTTGAATTTTTATGTCATTCATAATGGCAGTTTTTTTCGGTTAAAAAAATTCATTCGGTTAACTGTGAGAATTTATACAGTGTAAAAAATTAATACACTAAAACATTATATACAAGAAACTATCTAAAAAGCAGTATGTTGAAAAATAAAATAAATAAACATTTTTATTTATTTACTGCCTGAAGAATAATTATATATGAAAAGACAAATCATTTATTTGGTTGGTTTAAAAATGCACGATGTCTTCTTAAAATCCTTTTTTTAGTTCTTATGTAGAGCTTCGACCTTTCAGGTCACATACTTAAATATATTGCCAGCCCATTTTATGTTGGCATCCTAAATCGGGCAGGTTTTATATTTACTTTACAGATGAAGTTAGGAAGTATCTATGATTAAAATTATATACAATTTAGTTACATAGTTTCAAAAATTTATATTTAAGACATTTCAAAACATTTACTCTTATAAATGATTAAGGTCATTTTTCCCCTCTCAGATTTTATGTATCACTTTGAACATGAAGATATAATGTAAATTCTATGAAATGTGTGACAGACAAACAAGCAATACATTTTAATCATATAGTTTCCAAGATATGGAATGAAAAATATAAAAGTATTTACTTTATCAAAGTATTAAGTTCTTGGAATGATTCAAACATGTGGTGTTTTTTAATAAATGCAAACATTTGAAAACATGGATTATATTTCGGAAAGAAAGAAGAAAAAAACGTTTCCTTGATCAAAAGAAAAAAAACTCCCTTGTAGAGGACTGGGACAATGGCCGGGGATCCATATTTATTATAATAATAAGATGAAATTTTACCTCCCTCAGAGAAATTTATTGGGGGGGATTTTTAAACTTTTCATGTTTGTATGCATACAGATGGGTAAATCCGAAGGAATGCATTTGTACTATAATAATGATGTTTTACATATTTAAGGTTTAATTTTTTGTCATATGTAGTGCCTTCAAAAGCCATTAGAAAAAGAAATAACAAAAGATAATAAAATTTTATCCTTCGAATTTTCATTTTTAAATATTAAATAACCGTTCAAATAAAAAATTATATTCTAAAAATCAACATTACAGTTGAAAATATTTTTTTAGTCCTCTCTTCTATACGTAAATATTCAATTATAATGACATCATTAAGTTTAGCTTCAATAAAATAAAGAACTAGATCCTACTCATAAACTGTTATGAAATACAGGTGATCTTCATTTCATGGCTATAATGTTTTTATGAACAATTAGTCGATATTTTGTGCATGTGTTATGCAAATAAGCATATTGGCCTCTTTGCACCTTCATGAGCATATTTTTAAAATAATTGGAGTCTAAATCTTGCATAGTAACAGTCAAAAACTATAATGTAATATTCTTGTATATTATAGCGTATAAAATCTTAATAATGTACATATATTATTTCTGTATATTGTTCAGAACTATTAAAAAACTGCAGTTAAAAACAGAAAAACAGGAGCGTGTTATAAACATGTGATCTTTGTTGGGAGCGACAAGAATTTGATAAAGGAATATTATTTATATATATATATATTGTATATATGTATGTATATATAATATATACAGGCTTGCACGCGTTCCACTTTTTCCTCGTTCCGTTCATCGTTCCGTTCCATTCTTTCCGTTCCGTTCAATTCTTTCCGTTCCGCGGAACGCCGTTCAATTTTGCGTTCCGTTCAAAAATTGGATTTCAAAAAAATTCTCATAAGAAGGCTCTTTACTTTTCACTGCGTCCTCGTATGTATCGGGTGTACATTTTAAACCAGGCTTTAATAGTTTCGGCTTGAAGTTAGTTACCGCAATTAAAGTTCCAAAACTTTACAAACTTCGATAATATATTTAAGATATAAATTTTTGAACCAGAGGCTCGGCCCGAAAAATTAACATATTTTTTTACCCCGACCAAAAAATGTTACAATATGAAAAGTCAAACATGTAAAAATCCCACCCACATATGGTCCACCGAATTTCTCGGTCTATACTACTCATAATTATTGCGTTATCTGAGAATAATTACGAAAAGTTTATTTATTTACAATCTAAAGAATAACATTAGTTTATAAATTACACTATTTATTTACTGCTAGAAGGAGCTGTTTTGTCTTGCCCTTCGCAATAAAAGTTTAGATTTTGAGAAGAGTCTCTCCGAACTGGCACTGGGAAGTATAACATTATATGGAATGAAAATCTTTTTAATCCTTTTATAAGCAATAATTGATTCCATTGCCTCAGACTCAAGCGGTCAACCTCCTGCTTAGCTGAGTCAGTCTTCTTCGGCCTCTTGGCAAAGAAATTGCCTTTTTCTTCCGCTGCTGGTTCTTGCAAAAGTTGAATAAAAGGAAAATCTCCCAGTTCTTCGGCCTCTTCAAGTAAATAATTATTTGCTAACTGTTGCTTTGCGATGTCTAAAAAGCCTACTTTGAACTCAGGGAGATATGCTGAAGCAATTAGCATCTCCCTACGTTCAAAGTAGGCTCCAAATCTTCGTTTGATCCCAAAGAGAGTGCATCAATTAACACCCTACACCTGGACGCAGCTTCCCTCTGCGAGGAGGTCAGAACGATAATGATCGAAAGGGATAAAGAGTGAAATAAAAAAGTTCTGTTAGTAACTAAATAATTAAATATAGTGACCGACAACAAACCTGATAAAATTGTATAATACATACTAAAATTGAGGTTGGGTGATTTCCACTTGAATTTGAACGGAACGCAAAAAGACAAATTTTAGCGTTCCGTTCATCGTTCCGTTAATTTTTTCCCGTTCCGTTCATCGTTCCGTTCAATTTCTTCCGTTCCGCGGAACGCCGTTCAATTTTACGTTCCGTTCACAACCCTGTATATATATATCAGGAACCAACCGGAACACTTTTTTTCGCTGGGAGGCCGACCAGGCCAGACTTATATATATTCGTTCCTTTGTCATTCTGAAAGTGACGACATTTTTTATAAATATTTTTTCTGCAACACTACTTTTTAATTTTTCAATGTTTTTTATAAATATTTCAAAATTATTTTCTAAAAAAACGTCATCACTTTTAGAATGACTAACGAACGAACATATTAAAGTACCGACATATTGGGCTAATTTCAGTCATGTGTTGTGGATATTTGGTTGGATTTTTATATTTGTTTTGAAGATCAGTAGAAAAACGTTTGGAGCAAAAAGCAAAAAAAACAAACAATTCATTGATCAACGCACACTTTGGACTTTCCTATCTCTTCATTTTCTAAGGGGGTGAAAATGTAAGTGCATCCAATGATGAGTCTCTACCCACACTTTTGTATTATTTCTTAGCGTTGGGAAAGAGTCTTTTTGGTATCTCATTTGCTTTCATATCTGTTGTGAGGTCTAATAGTTAAATCATTCTTTGATGATGCTCTTTTACGACGGAATACAGATAAAGGAAATGTACACTCATTGATATGAGTTGGATTTTGAAGAAGAAAAAACATACAATATATTGAAGTGTTTTTTTTTTAACAAACTATCATTCGGTATTTAAAAAAATATTTTTTAAATAATTTAATGGAAGGAGTTACATCAATATATGTTTTTTTTTAATGGTTAAATTAAGTAGCTTCCATATTCGTACTATAATTATTAAATCATTTTCAATGAGGCTAAACGATAAGCCTCTTGGGGGTTTGAACCTACGCCTTAAAGTCTAGAGTTGAACATATATATTCATTTTCGTATTTTTAATCCGTCAATTGCATTTATTCTATAAATATAGTTAATAAAAGTACAATTAGGATATAATTGTGGTAATAAAATGACTGCTATTCTTATGTAATCCCTTTAAATTTATATAGGATTAATTAATTATTTAGACAATAAATAGATAAATCAATCCCTTATCTCATATATCGTTTTAGGACATATATTAAAATAAAATCTTTGATTTTTTGTCCTACACTAATATGTTGGGCATTAAAAAGTCCAACTATTTACCTAATTATAATATCTTCAACGCTTTCCGACATGCAAAATAATGTCGAACTTACTTTTAAAACCTTATTATTTAAATCTCCAGTAGTTTACACACAAAACACACACACACATATAAAATATATATATATATTATATATATTATATATTATATATAGTATATAGATAGGTGATTCTTATTCACGTTTTTCGGATTTGAGAGTCGGGCTCCCCCTAGGAATTTACTTTAGTGTATAGAGATATCTTGTCAAGTTTGAACGAAATCGAATATGGAAGTACATGCTCAATGGGCCAAAATATGTAGTAAACTTATGTAGTAATTTTTTTTTCGCTATTCGATGCCTAATGTCCCTTAATTTTAATGCTATTTTCAACACCATTGCCGCAAAATGTAGGTATGCTTTCAAGAATTCCAAAATCAGTTTTATTTTCATGTACATTCAAATCAACCGAGAAATAAATATTTCAATATGTCATTTTGGGTATTTGCATAAAATGAATATTTCAAAACTAATTTTCTCGTTGAATTTTGAATGTCATAAAAATAAAAACTGATTTTGAATCCTTGCAAGCATACCTACATTTTGCGCAAATTGTTAGAAAATAGCATTAAAATTAAGACATTAGGGGCAATCGAATAGCGAAAAAAAAAATTACAAACATAAGTTTATACTACTAACTTGTGGGCCCATTGAGCAGTGTACTTCCATTATTCGATTTTGTTCAAACTTTCACAAATGATCTCTATACACTAAAGTAAAATCTAGGGGGAGCCCGACCTCAATCCGAAAAAACGTGAAATAAGAATCCCCTAATGGTATATGATATATATATAGATAACAATATATATATATATAAACCATCCCATGAATTTGAATATTTAACTCTTTACCTAAAAATAAAGATCTACGTCACGCTTAAAAACATTTACCTTAAACGAAATATCTACTAAAATACTTATTTCCATGGCAATGACAATTAGGATCTTTCAGATATCTGAATCCTTTATTCACGGTAAAAAAACAACCTCCTGAGATTTACAAAAGTATATATTTTTTTATTACCATCAACAGTTGAACACGATTTATATTAGCTATTAAGGGACGGCTACTTCTTGTCCTGTCTTCTTAAATGTACCCCCTGGGTCTTTTGGAACCTTGAAGGACTCTTATATGAGTCAAGAATCATTCTGATTATATATCTATTATATACATCTTCCCCACAAAAAAAAATACGTCATCGAGTATGTTTGGACCACAGGAGAGACAGAGATTTGACATATTTTTGCCTCATTTTCTCTAAATGTAATGACATTCATATATATTTCTTTATTTTAGACTGTGTTCGTTACAGGAAATAAATATATTATAA
>CP045901.1:13835337-13851035 GCA_013387185.1 Caligus rogercresseyi
TTGTAATATTTTATTTTCATATCTTTCTAGAAAGAAGAGTCCCATCAAATCAATGTAATTATAACAAATAACACAGTTGGTCATTAAGGTAATAAAAGCAAAAACAAATATCGTAAGTGATTCTATGATATATATACAAAAAAATATTCTATATTGTTAAAAAAATCTGAAGGCATAATGTTTTGAAAAAACATTTTTTGTACTTTATGTCTTCAACTTTTATTCTACTTTTTTATTACGTGGTTTCTTCTATTTCTCCTAAAAATGGACCTAAATGTTCATAGTCTGCGTACTATCAAAAAAATTATGTCCTATATTTACTAAATCTTTTATTCGATCCGTACAATTAAAACATACTCATTGTACCAGGGAGCAAATAAACTCAATAGGTTTGTTTGTTTGTTACCTCTTAGGTAAAACCCACCCCATCGGAACCACTTCGGATCAGCCGGTTGAAAGTTTACTTAGAGCTAAGATCTTTATATTGAATAAGTTGAATTTACGGAAAATGTAAAAATATTTCAAGAATTTGGCTTCCCTGGGCGTCTCCTTAGCTTTGGACTCCTCGTCGAGGGGGTACATCTCCTTACAGTGCAGACAAAATCAAAAATGATATTAATCGTGGTTTCCTCCTTCTTTTGCAGAGATGACATGTTGACGTTATGCTTTCCCTCCTGAATTAGTGATAAGGTTTATTGTGTAATAAGGACCTGCCATATATTAGTAACACACAAGTTGCTAATGCAATCCTCATCTCCTCAACTGCCCGTACATAATCTGCCTATGATAGCTAACAAAAAATGAGTCCATCCATGGATTATTTTGGTGAAGCATTATCATACTATTTTTAGCATTTGGACTTTTACGTTTTGTAAGAATATGTCAGGTATGCCGTTGGATTTTACTCCTCCCAATCTCTTGAAAGGGGAGACTATGAGCTCGCCTGGTGGTCTCACTCTTTTAAAGATCCCTGAAGATCTATATTTCTTCTGATTATTATTTCTCCATTCACTCTGCCTTTCTATGGTTCTTTGTCGAGTATCGTTTTTTATATTAGATTGAAATATAAATTATGACTAGGATCTTCATCGTAGCTTGAGATGTGCCTTCAACACGTACTTAAATCCAGCACGTGGGGTATCTTTGTCTTCCGCTCTATGACAGTCCAGACACAAAATCTTTTATGTGTGACAACATACTTCTATTAAAAAAATCTAAGACTTAACATAAAATTTATTTGTTAAAGTATAGGGTTTATATTTACTCAATTATATTCATAATAATAAATATCATACAAATTAATCACATTTTAAGTTCAATTGCAAGTATTTATGTTTGTAAAGACAGTTCAATAGTTAGGGGTTTTAAAGCGTTCAATTCAATGTATTTAATATATATTTTACATTGTATTTTTAATAAATCCGTATTAATATAGTAAATCATCAACTGTGAGTAATTTTGAATTGTTTGTGGCATCATTTGTTTTTTACCACCGTTAGACTGATATTTTTTCTAAATTGATAATTTTGAACTACACAATAATAAAATAACTGAGGACCCCTCATCTTAGGTTCAAGCTAATGTCTAAAAACACATAAGTATTTGCTTGTAAATCCTTAAAGATTGGTCTCATGTTTATAAATTTATGAGTACAACGCACCAAGGTTTCTTGTCCTTGCATAAACTACAATCGCTACATATCGTCAACAATACTGTTTTATACGTCCAGACACCAAAAATATTTTTTACAACAAATTCTATTAAAAACCCTCTAAGACGTAATATCAAAATTTATTTGTTAAAATATAGGGATTTTATTTACTCAATTATATAAACTTAACCTCACTCGATTTTTTCACTAAAAGTAAAAAAAGAGGAACAAATTAAAAATATATAATTATTTTATGCTTAAAAGATTTGAGGATCACTGAAAGAAATTATTAATAAAGTACAATCTTTTTTTTAAATAAAACATTATTTTTAAGAGATATTACACTTATTAAAAAAATATGTATATAAAATTAAAAAAAGGATGACATAGGTATATGTTGATTCAAATAGAGGGCGAAAGGTAGTAGACTTTAAAAACAACTGCCGATATATGACCGACAGTCTTTTATATAAAAAAGCCAATTGCCGATATGTTGATAATTGTTTATTTTTCAAAAACATACACTTACATTTCAAACCCAGAATATTTCATCTATATTTTCGAGTACATTTTCGTAGAAAATCAAGGTATTTGAAATATTAGCAACCATTCCTAGCAATATTTGCGATACGGATAGTTTGGAAAATGTAATATCAGAGCCAATTAATTCAAATTATGGCGTCAAATAAAATTTCCTTAAAATATGTTAGATTATTGATGGCATAAATAGTTATTTTAAAAAACACCGATAAACAAATATTTATGAGTGGTGTCAGTTAGAAGTCACCGACATATCTAGTATCTTAAATGTTTATAGACTAAAACGACGAAACGCACTGTTTACAAACACATTGTGAGCGCCTCTCAGTTCACAATCAACGACACATTATATACATGATTCACAGGAGTGTCTTTTTGTACTCAATAAAACATTATTTTTTTATGGTCATGAGGCATCCCCGCATATTCACAAACAATTTATTACCCTCTGACCTCCATGGCTCAAACCAGCATTTTAAGATGCCAAGATATTTTATTCTCATCTATGACGAAAGAAGAAGAAGAGACAAACTTCACACCCAGCCGCCCCTGTTGCTTCTTTTGCAATCAATTATCATTATGGAATCTGAGACAACAATAACACTTTAACATTTTAAGAATGAGAGGGAGGAGAGCGATTTATTTCTTAAAGAAGGATTTTCCTTTTTCTTTCTGAGAAAAATTGATGCATTCCACAAGAAGAAAAAGAAAATAACAAATACTGAAGAAGCGAAACTTAAGAACTGAGTCATCTGGTCTAAATATTTTGTGTTGTTGTTTTTAAAAGTCTTATGAATAGTGTTTTTCGTTAGATGGATATGAATTAGTTTCTTTGACAGTTGTTTGTATTGTTGCTCAAGGTATTTAAATACTAATTGATATTAATCATATATAGAGAGAATTATTAAAGCACCTTTTATCCTGAAGAGCTCAAGTCAATTATGTATGCAATAAATAAAAAAATAAGATTATTATGATCATTTGTATAAATATCTTATAAAGTAAAAAATACATAAAATGCTATCGAATGGAGTTAAACAATTTGATTTGCTGGCATAAAGTTCAAGACCTTCTCGAATCTTTTAAAAACTGTGCTTTAATTGAAATAAAATATATTCACAATTGCCATTATTGCTCAAGTTATATTGTTTGGTCATGAATATAGGTTATGGAAATAAATATTGCGAAAACGTTAAGTTTTTGCCATACCGATTGCAAAACGAAGTTTAGCGAACATATCCATGTATGAAATAATTAGAATGATTTATACATATTAAAAAAACGATTTGAACAAAAAGTTTTTATGAAAATAATAATTTAAATAAGAACTTGTGGTCTTTATAAGGAAATTAATTTTAAACAAGAATGTATATTAATGTTATTATGAAACAAAATTTCCTTTTTATTATCTGTTATTATATTATAATTATGCGTTGTACATATTTAAAATAGAATAAGAATTTGTTGATGATAAAATGGAGGTGAAAGACTAAGAAAGAGGATATTGGCTGCCAGAACCAAATTTTGGTACAGAAGGCAAAATAGTGTTAGCTGGAGGTCGTTTATAAGGCTCACGGTGAATACATAATGACCATATCTATGTATAGGCAAATTTGTCCTATACTTTTCATATCCAATATGTTAATAATGCACTGATACTGTAAATTATTTTTAAAAAAGATAATATTAACATATTAATAACTTGAAATTTCTTTATTCGTATTACAGCCTGGGCAATCAATGATTTGTCAACATTGTGGAACTAAATAACAAGGTCGGGAAGAAGCTAAAAATAACAGTCCCATACACGAAGAGGAGTTAAGATCCATCATGATAGGAGCAGCCGCGCGTTATTCGGCACTCGGAATCAATTCATTCCATCAACTCAGCACAATATCTAAGCCGATTAAATCAATTGCTAGAGGAATTCATCGTTTATGTCAAGAACGGCCGTATTGTGAGTATTTTTAGCTTTGAACATCGTCTTATTGTCCCTTTATAAGGGTTATTTTATTTCTAGGCAGTAATTAATAACTATAATGTTCATTATGTATTGTTTTTACGCAACTGCTTAGTTTATTGTTTTTATTTATTATCGTATTGTCTTATGTGTATTTATATACACTGTTTGTGATGATGATAAATAAAAAGTCTTAACCGAAAAAAAAATATTGTGGAACTATTTAAAAAAACTATTAGTTAAACCAAAATAAATTGCTTTCCTAAAATATTTTTATATTTATCATTGTCCATTGATTTCATATTAAAATATAAGCTCTTATAATATTAAAATTACACTAAAACACAAAAAAGGATTTTATACTCCCCCTATAAGATATTATTTATGGCTTTGCATGCTCTAATGATATGAAGGAACACCGCCTTTGTCCTTATCGTCCTGCATATCTAGAAGGGACCGGTCAACTTCAAAAACAATTTTCTTTTTCGGCTTGATGTATTCATATTTAGTCAGAGGTCATAAAAACTGCTTCACCCCCTGGAACAGGTAAGAGAGAAGAAGAAGCAAAAAAAACGAAAGTAATGATTTAATCATCATATACCTATCATATTCGGAAACTGCTACCTTACATTGCTACTCCTAGTACCTGCACCCTCTCCACCCACCCACCAATACATCACAAAAACGTCGTCCAAAAGAGCACAAAAATAAAGAAATAAGATGATTATATCTATATACATATATATGTTTTGTTCTATGGAAGACTACTTTCTTTATGACTATATTTATTACATTCTACACCCGACTATCGCAAGTTTCTTTGGATAGAAACAGTCTAGCTTAATGGGATTGTCTTCTGGAAGATATATATATATATATAGTATAATATATATATATATATATATATATATATATATATATAGATATATCTATATATATATATATATATATATATATATATATATAGGTTTGCTGTAATTTCAACACGCGTAAATTCATCATGGACCTTTTTAAAGCCGTTTTTTTGTCGCGGTTATTTACCTCCCTTGCTCTTATATAGTAAGTAAATTTCCTCGTTCTTCTTTTCATCGTAGGAATTTTTGTAGTAAAGCATTTATATCGTTCTTCCTTTTCTCGTGGGTATTTTTGGCACAGAGCTTTTTTGTAGTGAAGCATTTTCCGCGCTATTTATTTCTTTACTTTGTAGACCTAATTTCGCGGGCTTAGTCAGGGGTCTCATGGGTTTAAATCTACCGCTGACACTTTTTAGGGAGAAAAGACAAGCGGCCTAAGAGTGTTGCACACCTTAGTCATGGTTGTTCAGCTGGGAGTACTATGGGATTGAAATCGACCGCCGACTCTTATTAATGTGGAAAAACATCCGGCCTAAGATTTTTGTATACCCTAATCTAACAGAATGCACCTACTAATCTAACAGAATGCACCTACTTTACCGGGTGTTCATGGGTTCGAAATCCCACCGACCCTTCATAAGGGGAGAACACCCGGCCTAGGATTATCTATACCCTAATTGAAAGGATTGTTTCGGCTCAGCCGGGTGCTCCATGTGTTCGAATCTACAACCGACACAGATGTAAGTCTGCAAACCACTAACCTGTAAGGGATTGCGATAGCCGTGTGCGTTAAGGCGTGTTCAACTTTCAATTTTCAGGTTTGAATCCCGAGAGGGGATGGTCATTTTTGGTCTACCTCAATGATAAGATCCTAGGTTATATAGACTAATTTTAATGCTATAATGCGTAGTTATATCCTATCGGATGCAATTCTATCGAACCAAATAGGCAAAAAAAAACACTTAACCGGAGTTTCTTTTACACTTAAGAGGAGTCGGTGATCGATTCCAACCTCTTTGACCCTAGATAAGGTAGGCGGTACCTGCGAAATTACTGACTGGAAAGCTCTTGAGCTGTGTTTTTTACGACCTAGAAGGGTCTGTGGGAGATCCGAACCCATGGGGCACTCGGCTAAGGCCGAAACAATCGTTTCAATTAGGCCTACATAATTCCTAGGCCGGGTGTTTTCCCCTTAAGAAGAGTCGGCAGTGGATTTCAAACCCATGGGACACCCGGTTCAAGTAGATTAGGGTCTACGAAAGTCTTAGGCTGACTAAGCCAGCGAGATTAGGTCTACAAAGTAACAAAATAATTGGCGCGGAAAATGCTTCACTACAAAAAAGCTTCGTGAAAAAATACTCACGAGAAAAAGAAAAACAAGATAAATGCTCACTACAAAAAAGCTTGGTGACAAAAATACCCACGAGAAAAAGAAGAACGAGGAAATTGACTGACTATAAAAGAGCAAGCAAGGTAAATACCTGCGACAAAAAAAACGGCTATAAAAGGTCTGTGACTAATTTACCCTCGATAAAATTACTGGACACCATATATATATATATATAATGTTAGACTGATATACATTATATCTGTAAAAGGTATAAAACCCCAATCAATTTATTGAGCATTAATTGATTTAGATTGATAATTCCAATATTGTCTCGTATAATTTTCTACACCAAGACAGCGAAAGGAGAGGCTGTGTGAAAATAATGGCTATTATTTTCATTTTATTCTTTACTATCTCTCCAAAGCTCTATAATAAATTGAATAGTTAGAACGTAATAAATAAATACTCCTTCATATTTATAGAAAATAATGGACTGGCTGACAATTTCAAGGACCGATAGTACCGGATTGGACTGATACAGCACTACCCAAGAGTCCCAACATAAAATTATAAATATAATGATACCGGAGTTTTATGGGATTTAATACCAGCAAATGCTTTTCTTTATATGCAATAATATAAAACGATATCTCTCATAGCGTTTCAAACATAGGTATTTTCGATTTGTATATATTATATTAATGCCCTTTGTTTTAAACAAAAAATACTTTTTCCATTCCTTGGGTCTCCTCGTGTTTTTGTACTTTTAGAATCCCATTGGTTCTTGACACCCCCAATAGAATTATTAAATGATTTAAATTATAGGTAGTAATAGACTTCATTAAAATATTAACTTTACTTATGAGCCTTATGACGGCTAGCCGGCCTTCTTCCATCTTTTAGAGTATGAAAACACCTCATTTTCGTACATCAATTGTTTTTTTCTTCTATTGGCAATCTTTTTATTACATTCTACAAAAAAAAATCCCTTTGTGGCAGCCTATCATTTTTAAATGGTGTGAACTTTCCTTTTCTACATCTTTCTTTCAACCAATCCCGCTTGACTTCCGCACACATCTTTGGAAGCCGTAGGGAAGTCCAATTCTAAAGAAAGGGCATAGGTCAGTATACTACCTCCTTCCTTCAATTTGATAATGGCATCCCTTCTCAGCCTCGCGTGCTTTCCTTTCATCAGAGCCCATCATCAGAGCCTTGATTGATCAATTAATTGTCAATAAGTACGTTGAAAGAGGGGGGGGGGGGCAGTATGATTATCAAGATGAATACAATCATATGGATATGATGAAGAAACACCCCTTTTTACAGCGGAACAACAAAGAAAAAAATCAATAAGAAGTAAAAGAGATGATAGAATCTTATATGAATGTATCTCCTTATCGCTTATATATATATATATATATATATATATATATCATACTGATACCCCTAACGGCTTCAAACTCCCTTGATTTTGATGTATATCCATAAATAATACATTAAAGTGTAGAGAGAAAAAAAGGGGACATGATTTTTGGGGGGGCTTTTAATCATCCATCAATTTTTGACAATTTATTATTAGTATTATATTATTTAATGGTATTCTCCTGAGTTATTGATGACGGTTGAAGAATCACCCAAAAAAATGAAGAGTGTGTGTGTTTAAATCTCCCTCTCTTTCTCTCTTTATGTATGTTTGTATTAGTGAAGGGGTCACATGAATGATTGAATATATGACCTTACAACATATATATAGTTTGTAGAAGGTGGGGCCTTTTTTATATGAAGAGTTGTGGGATTCTTTAATATTAAGGGGCTTGCGGATCTTCTTGATGGTTTAAGATCATAGAGATATAAAGACATATTGGATTCTTCAGAGAAATGCGTCATTGCGTCCAGAATACAGCTGAACGATGTTTCTCTGCTCTCTATATATTTATATCTCTATGGATTCTTCAGAGAAATACGTCATTGTGTCCAGAATACAGCTGAACGAGGATTTTTCTTTGCTATTGGAGGGAATAAGCAGCTCTCTATATCTTTATATCTCTATGGATTCTTCAGAGAAATACGTCATTGTGTCCATAATACAGCTGAACGATGATGTTTCTCTGCTATTAGAGGGAAGAGAAATACGTCATTGAGACCAGAATACAGCTAAACGATGTTTCTCTGCTAAATGGAGGGAAAAGCTTTATATCTCTTTATCTCTATGGATTCTTCAGAGAAATACGTCACTGTGTCAATAATACAGCTGAACGATATTTCTCTGTTTATTGAAGGGAATAAGCTCTAATATCTTTATATCTCTATGGATTCTTCAGAGAAATACGTCATTGTGTCCATAATACTACTGAACGACGATGTTTCTCCGCTAATTGAAGGGAATAAGCTCCCTATCTTTATATCTTTATGGTTTGCACTAACTAATGGTGCAATTATAAAAACAGTGAATGGAAATACAAGTGTTCCGATTTTTTAAATAATAATATTTTTTTTTAGTTTTTAATTTAAAATATACAGAAAAATAAATATTAGCTTATTTCAATATGATAAGAGCATTGACAAATAATAATAATAACATGCTTTTAATAATATCACTTTTAGCTAATATATTTAAAATAATAGTTTCATTTCCCCTCTAGATAAAGATGTCGTATCAAGACATTTAATTAATTAATTTTTAAATGTAATATGAAAATATCTAGAATTAGGTTTTGATTTAAATATGCATAAAACATGTTAATGCTTTAAGTAACATCTCTTCGGATGCTTGTATTTTTGATCCCACAGACTCTATGAAAATCGCTCTACCTAATGTAAAGCATAGAGAGCAGGTGGTACAAAAATGGTCATCCCGTTTTCATTATCTTACGTGACTATGATACTTTTAATTTTTTGGAACTTATATTACCCATTATTCATCACTTTTTGACTTCTTAACTGATCAAAGGTGGACTTTGGTAGCAATTTATTAATAAAATGAAGTTCGGGAATAACCCTCTGTTTACTGGTATTTTAGTTGAAATGTAATAGTCCAACTAACAAGTTTCCAGCTTACCTTTAAACATTTTTATATTAATATAAATATCTTTTGATTTTGTGCATAGTTGGCTTCAAAGTCGGAAACTGATTATTCCACCGTGTCGATAGAATTTTTGCATTACATTCGTCATTTGTTTAAAATATACCCAGAGATCACTTCTTCAATCGAAGAAAACGTCTATCTAATGAGCATTCATTCGAATTTTTAGTAGAAAATAGTCAAATAATCGTTAGGGGACAGATAAACAAAAAACGGTGGGTAAAGTTTGTAATTAAGACCCCATTTAAGTGGGGTTTTGCTGTGATTTACAATAACTAAAGCCACCACGTTAGTGAAATTATGTTCCCCCCATTTTTTTGGCAAACCCCAAAAGATACTTTGCTCATTGCTATATTGCACATACCAACGATCTAAGAACTGTCAACTCTATTCATTGTTCTTTGAGTGCTTGGGATGGTTAAAAACCACTGTAATAATATCCAGTAGCGCCACCTATTGGTAAAGTCAGGAACTCTTCATGTGACCTGTTATATGTTGAAATAAATTCCAAGGTTAAGAATAATTGCTTAAATAACGTCATAAAATTGTCATACAGCTTCTGCTTCGTTAAAAAAATAATCCGAACTGAGGAAGACCGTAATCAAAATATTTGTATCACTTTGTGAGACCTACAATAATAAAATAACAACGATTTTTCTTATTTCGAAAAATGTTTGAAGATTTAATAAATGCATGACTTGTCTTATATTTAGTTATATACATATAGTATTATATGTTCTCTAAATATGTATGAGTATAATAATAATCCTTGCAATTTACATTCAATTGAAAGAGCTGTGGAAGTAGTAACGGACGTTTATTGATATAATCAATGTCATGAATATATATTATAAAACATGCTATCAAGAAAAACTCCCTACATTTTAACAAAGAAAGAATATATAATTTAATTTTATATGACATATTTTTATACAAAATATTTCAATATGAAAAATCAAAGAATAACCTAAAAACATTTACTGAGTATCACCCTATTCTTTTTCCCTTCTTCAAACCATAAAGGAATCCTAGAAGGAGCTGTTATGAAAAAAATCTTCTGCTCCTCGATATTCGGCCTTCTCTCTAAAAATCCCAAATGCCATCGGATCTGAATAGAAGTATGGTGGGGATTTGATCAAATTATACACAAAAATATCTGTAAATATTATGAATGTAAAAAATAATGATTAAATCGTATAAAGCTTTTAACAAGAATGACTTATTGATAAAACTTATATATATATATACTTTTTAATATTATGATAACTCTCATTTGCTTTTCTTTTAGATGTTCTGTATCCGTTGTTATTGATTTTAATATGTGCTAAAAGGCTTATCTGGTGAGGAATAATTTGAAACTAAAATGTTCAATGATGTCATAGTACGTAGTTCCTCTTATTTTAGGTTTTATATATAGATATATGTAATTATGTGATGTAAAATGTTATGAGACTCAATACAAAAATAAAAATGGCTGGTGCAACAGCATTAATTTTCTATAATTGGCACTAAATATTATTTGAAAAAAATAAATATATATATGTATAAAACTCATGAATGAATCATTTTTCAATGTCAATGGAGCCTCAGGTTCGACTGATTACAACTAGGATATAATGTGGCTTCACACACACCACTAATGGACCCTCGGGTTCCACCAATCAAAAAATAGCATAATGAGATTTCAAACTAATCCCCCGTGGGCCCTTGTGTTCCGCCTATCATTATTAAAGCATATTGGGGTTCCATACCAACAGGCATTTGACTATCGGGTTATATATATATATATATATATATATATATATATATATATATCAGGAAACGACCGGCTGTTTTTTGAACGTCCCGGCCCGGTAATACCGGGCTGGGATTTTAATATTTTCGTTCGTTCGTCATTTTGAAAGTAACGACGTTTTTTTAATATTAAAAAAAAATATTTTAACAAAATTAAATTCGAAAAAACGTCATCTCTTTCTTTTAAAATATAATTTTTAAATTTTAAAGGGTAATAGTAAATATTATTTCTTAAAAAACGTCGTCACTTTGAGAATGACGAAGGAACGGATATATTAAAGTCCCGGTCCGGTTTGGTCCCGGCTTGAAAAATTTAAGTCCCAACCCTGCCAGGGTCCCGGCGAAAAAAGTGTCCCGGTCGTTTCCTGATATATATATATATATATATATACAACGGAATATAACTCTTTATATTGATTGCGTTTTTAATTCAATAAGTGTACTATCCATACACTCCCACCTCCTCTTTTATCTCCCATGCACACTAAATGTGTCTCCTTCCATGTTGAACGGACATCAGGATCACTTATCAGTGAACCCATCGCTTTCATTTTTTATTATTTTTATTATTTTGTTCTTTACATTATCCATTATTTTTTCCAGGTGGCCACTAAAATCGATAAGTATACAATATTTTACTTAAGGGGATACGATCTTTGATGTGACTTTTTAGTCGGTTATGAAAGGAATCATTTAAAAAGAAATATAACTTTTCATTAGACAATGAAAGGAAATATTTGCAACATAACTAAGTTCTCAAATCTTAATGTAAGGGGCGCAGATTCTATTTCTTCAGAGAGGTCAATGTTGATCACTTGAAAGATTTTAGTTCGACGGAATGACTTTAATTCTATAATGCGTACCTTCGTGAACAAGACATCGAACCAAATAGACAAAAAAATCATTTTCAATCTTTATTTACTAATATTTCATTTATAGAGCAGAATATAAAAGCTACAATTAGGCGTGTCAAAATAGAGGATAAATGTTTAACTTTAAATGTTAAATTGTGTAGACTCGAATATTCCAGGAAATTGATAAGTTTTTGAACCAACTCATACAGAAACATCTCATTGGGTTCGATGTACGCATTATAACGCCTTTTATAATAACATAAAATGTCAGAGCTTTTGAAAAAAAAAATGTTATATATCTTTAAAATTTGATACAATTGTATTCGAAGTGAATATAAATCAACATACTATCCTAATAGTTAATATATCACATAAAGAATACTTATTTAGATGCCATTAATCAGAATGCACTAAAGAAGGAGAGCGTGTCCTCCTTCAACATTCCAGAGTTTATATATATAGGGTCATCATTGCTTACTAGAATGTACAATCATACAATTCATCCACTGAGCCGGTCACATACTATAAATTTCAATGTTAACTCAAACACTAAGTATGCTATTGTATGATTCACTTATCTAAATGGAATAGATTTTCTGGAAAAACATAAATATATCTAAATCTACTAGTTCATCCGGCCCAGGATATTCTGTTCAATGAAAAATTTGTTCAAAAAGATCAGTTATTAAATCAGTGGCCTCAAGTCTAACTTTCGTTTTTCTTCATGCCTGGGTAATATGATAGCCCTATTACATTTACAAAGAGTGAACAAGCCTCATATAAAGAGATATATATATATATATATATATATATATATATATATATATATATATATAGTGAAACTTCCCCTCTTCTTCCTAGTCCTTTAGGAAAAGACGAAGGATCTTTCACTGGTTTTAGAAAGGGGTATCATTCATCAGAGAGAGAGAAAGAGAGACACAAGAGACATAGACGAAGAAGAACAACATACAATCATATGGAATGGTCAAATGAATGATACTCTACCATTTACTAATTACTTTTTTTATTCTTCCTGGGTGATGATCATTTATTTATCTTTTCCTTTTTCCTTGTTTTCCTTTGATGTCATCCTGAACACACACATAATCAAGAATGAAAAATCAAGCAGTTATAAACATATACAGTCACATGCCCTAAAGAGAAAAGATACATTAACAAGTCAGCTGGCAATCTAAATATTTTTGATGATTGGCAGTCTTTCATTTTGAACTATACTTTTATGTAATTTGTTGTACTAATATAGATTAAAATTTGTTAAAAGGTAAGGAAAAATAATAAACATGACATCATTTATATAAACAAATGCATGGATTTTGTAGCTATTCAATATCATTTACTTAGACACAAGAAGGAAACATACAGAGAGCCAACAAAGACACTACGTAACGAAAAAATGGTGGGGGAGGTTGGGAGACTGAATACGCAAACAGGGGTACAAGTTAGAAGGATTATGTCTTATCATCTCTCTGGCTTTATATTTTTTAAGTTTAGGAGAGGCAAATTGAACACACTTTATTTGTTCCGATACATTACATTACTACTAAGAACAGATATATAATAATAATTATTATTTCTTTATTCCATAGTCCATCAAATAAGCACAAATATAAGTAAATGTATATCAAATGATGTTAATACGTAAAAAACATAGTTAAACATAACAAATATTATATTATATAAGTCAGGAGAATATAAATATATAATACACAAGTTTTAAATGGATATAACTCAGCTGATTGATTAAGATTTATAAGTCTTTGAATATAATATAAAGTTGAGATATTTTATTTTGCCAGAAGTAACGTTTATTTTACTTCTTTTTAATAAGAAATTTACAATTGTTAAAAAGGTCAGAGGAGTTTATTCACTCTATAAAGAATGTTAATGAGGCAAGTAAAGTATTTTCCCCCCTTTCATGGCTAAAAGGCAGAAAACTTGCAGTTGTGCTCTTCTGAAATATAAGTCATTAATAAAAAAGGATATCATTCTTTATCATTTCTGATAAATACTGACATGCAATCACACATCCATATATAAAATTAAATTTCGTAGAACAAGCGTTGATGTTGTTTGTACGCTAATAATATCAAAATATATTTTATAAGAAAAACAATTCTATTGTTTTAAGCAAATATTTTGAACAATTTATGTAATAAATATATAGATTAGTTTCATTTAATCGACTCTTGATTGTTATTTTTTTCTTGGCCTGCAGGCATCATTTTAAAATTCCAGCAAAACCACAAACAATAGACATATTTAAAAAAACTTGAAAGAACATTTGGGTAAAAATTTCTTACGACATGTATCCTTTAAAACTTTAATGTGGAGCTTAACTATTGATAAAATCCCCGAAATATCGATGCATGATGCACTTCTCCTTCATATAATACATACTGTGTTTTTGTAATTATAGAATTTATGAAACGTTCATCAAGTCCAACATAAAATACTATAAAGTCACTTCTCTTAGGTTGATAAAAACTAAAATTGTCGATTAAAGGATCGGAAAAAGATTGATATGAGGGACCAAGATATATGCAGTCATTTAAAAAGTGGTCACTGGACTCATTCTCCGTACGGCAAAAAGAACATTTACTATGATCTTGCGTAAAAAATTGTCTTGCACTTCAAGTGTACCAGAGAGAACACGGTATTGATTGTTATTCAACTACATTGATTGTTTATTAATTTATATGTATAAAAATATATATGTTTATATATGTATATGCCTATATGTTTATATATATATATATAAGACTTGTTGATTTATCGTTCATTTCTATGAACGATGAACGACGAATGACAAAGTTTTAGACAAACGACCAGAAAAATTCCTTATCGTTCATCGTTCGTTTTTGGGGCCAAAAAAAGACAAAGATTTTTCATTTGCAGGGGAAAAATTTCCTTCCAAAAAATATCATCACTTTTTTCTCAGAATGGCGAGAAAAATTCGTTTCTAAAAAAAACGTCGAACGACAAACGAACGATGAACGACGAATGATTCAATTTAAAAATAACGACGAATGATAACTTTTGGTGAACGACAAACAAACGACATTTTTTCACGAATGTCAACAAGTTGATATATATATATATATATATATATATATATATATATATATAATGATTAATATATGAAGCTGATTTATATGAAGCTAAATGGATTCCTAGGAAGTTGGATTTATAAGAGAATGATTATGTGCACATGGATATTCTGCTATGTCATAAAAGAAAGTTCCCCATTTTCATAACTCCCCCCCCCCCCTATTTGAAAATATGTCATTGAAGGCGGTAGTAAATAAGGTTTAAACACATGCATATACATATATAATATCCATATCATCGAGCACATTTTTTTCCTGCTGACTCATCAAAATAAGAATAATTATTATTATTATCTTCGTAATCCATTTTATTCAATCACTTTTAATACGCTTTAACATTTAAAATGCATAAAGACCTTCTTTTTCTTATTATATTATTCTGATTCGTTTTTCCTTCATAATCATTATATGAGACAGAGGATCAGGAATACCGGGTAATACCAGTGATGAGAACGCAAGTCCTTTTGGGATCCTCGGTTATTATTGAGTCGGAAAGTCTCTAGGA
>CP045901.1:13851135-13870180 GCA_013387185.1 Caligus rogercresseyi
CTTATACAAATCTGACAACAAGAATAAATATATAACTCTCAAATGATGTTGAAAAAACAAAGACAATTGATTTGCATAGTACAAAAATTATGTTATATGCCATAACTACAATAATGGGGCATCCTTAATCAATGCATAGAGAAGGGATCTCACACCGGCGAGTCAGAGGCAATTACAGATCCATATTTCTAACCATTAACTCCTTAAAATATCGACGAGACACTTTATTTTAACTAGAGAGTTTTTCTTATATTTTTGAAGTACTTCTTTCAACTGTCAGATGTTGTTAACATTCAAACAAGGAATCAGTAATTTGACAACTTAGTTATATTTGTCATTACCATCATAAAACAACTTTGGCATTACGATGTTCCAAACATTTGCTGGAGGTATTTTTAACTCATTGAACCTCTTTGAATTTTAATTGTTATATAATATTACTTTAGTTTCCTTCCTTCGAAACTCATATAGAGAATTATATAAATTTAAAGTTGGAAAAATAAAATTTCAAGAAATACTTTATATGTCCCTCAAAAGTGAAGAAAGAAAATGTAGCTCTTCATTTTTGAAATAAGACAAAATCAAGGAATAAGGGAATGAGAATCAATTGATAACAAATCTTTCATTTTTTATGTTGATAAAATTAAAAATATTTTTTTTTACATAATTAAATTATGTTCATTTTTTTGGGGGAGGGTTATAATTCGGTGCAAAACATTTTCTAAAACTTTGATTTATTGATATAGTAAAATATGAGCATCAATAAGCCGTGTATATTTTTTATTTCAATCCTTAATTTCTAAAAAGTTAATACAATTTTGTTTTACCTCTTCTATAATAAAGAATTTTTAAATAAATAAAGTATTTCCATTTCATACCAAATACAGGATTTTCTTCAAATTTTAACTTTTAGTCAATGAAATGCACCGACTGTTTTTGACGAAAGACAAGGAAAATTCCTTATCGTTCTTTGTTCGTTTTTGGCGCCGCAAAAAAAGACAAGAATTTTCAATTTTATAGTAAACTTAATTTTTGTAGTAAAAACATCATCATTTTTTCAGAATTTACGAGCGATGAACGACGAACAATTCAATTTAAAATAACGATGAACAACGAACAATAACTTTTGACGACCGACAAACGAACGACAATTTTTGGCGAACGTCAACAAGTCTGATATATATATATATATCATAGCGTAGGGGAGATGTTTAGTTTGAGGGGGCAGCATTAAATTGCCCGAATTTTAACAATAATCGAATAAAAAAAGCTATGTAGATTAGTATTTTCTTTATAGTAATGAGATATCATTCATTATACTATCTTTATTTTGTTATAATAAAAATCCGTTTGCTTTCATATTTCAAATTTTTTTCTACAACTTAAATACCTCAACCAATTTGCCCGAATTTGAGAAATCACCGGTATTTTTTGGGGGGGCAGTTGCCCCCCTTGCCCCCTTGTCTCCTACACCTATGATATACATCACTCGCTAACCATTACCGATACTGACAATATTATTTTCTACAGAATCCCAGCTCTGGATATAATTGTACATGTAGACAGAAAAAGGAGACTCAGGAATCAAATCATGAATATCTTCTCTACAGTGATCCATTCCTCTTACCCCTGTTTATTTTCCCTAGGTACAGTAGAATAATAATAAAAAATTAACATGTGAATGGCAGGGATCTGTGATAAATCAATTGGAACAGAACGCGTCTGCTTTTGATATACAGGCAAAGTAAGTGATTTTTTTTTATAAAAGGATTGGATTTTATAGACATGAAGAACGGTAGATAAATGTAAATAAAGGTTGGGAAACTATTTAATAAATACTTTTTTTATTCATTTAAGTCCTCATTGTAAAAAATAATATAAATTATGGTTTTGGTTTATTTAAAAAACATAAAATAGTCTTTAAAATATTTTGATTTTTTTGCACCAAGCCTTATTTACTTTTCGATAGGATTACCTTAAGCTGAATACAATTTTATGTGCCTTGGTTTTCCTTCAGAATGATTTTTCAAATTGTAGGATAAATTTTTGTTTTAAAGCGATTTTAAGCTATATTTTAGGTTCATTCATTGAAATTGTTGTTTGAGTGGGAGACAAAGGGAGATAAATATATGGGAGACATTGGCAGACCATGACACCTTGCCTCCAAAAGAATGCAAATTGTCTGAAGAGCACTTTTTGTCCGAGATATCATTCGGCTGGAAAATTGATCTGATGTGTCAAACAACATTTTCCTCTTAAAAAAGTTCGATTTCTTTGGTACGCGAAGGAGCAGATATCAGAGACTCGTACTGAATATATTCGTACACGGCCTTCACAGTTTTGTGGGATTAAGTGAAGATATGAAACATTCCGGTGGCTGAGTAAGGCCATAGAATTTTCAGAGGAAATTCACAGTTTGGTTGGGTTCAACATCTTCCTTTTTCTCTTGCTCAAACCCAATTCGGAAGTCTTGGGTTCAGTAATGATTTAAGTAGACTTTATATACTGAAAGATGCACTTCCATTCATATACAATTAAATATTTTTGCTCCAGACAGAATGTAACCCTTCCTTTATATTTACACAATCGTGAATTGCCGACGAGGCTTGTTTTGAAAGCAGATGATTTGGATATTGGATATTACTTTACACACAATTTTTACTGCAAGTTAACTCTTAATTACCTCTTATTGGTACAAGATTTTGAAATCATCAATTTGAACCTGTACCATGTTTTTTTTCCTCCTTGACCCCTCTCATTTTCAATGGCTATATGCCTCTTATTTTTCTTTCGCCAACTACCAATGGTCTTCAGAGAAATATATACCTTGTAGCAAAATTTATCTAGCTTGATACAACCCTATCATGCAATACCCGCTCTGTATTGGTTTATGTACAGATTCTCCCCTACGCTGGGAAGAATTTACAAACGGGTGAAAGGCATTGCTTTTTTGGGGGGGCTACTTGGAGACGCCAAAGCATTTCATTTTAGAGTCCACTCAAGTTACCCAAAATTTTAGACAATCTGAGATCAGTTTTTAACGAAGTTCTAAACGTACAACTACTTTGGAAAAATTTCGTTTATTTTTATCATAAACACTATCAAAATACTATTATATAAATCGTACTGAAAAGATACCCATACCTCATGTTTAAGGCAATTGAAATTTCCCATAACCGCAAAGAGTGGTGGCTTTTTTTTCGAAAGCTCGCACAGGAGCCTTAAAGCAGTGCACTTCATATGAATATGTACCCATCTCTTCCCCTCATCCACTCTGTCAAGCTGAAAAGAGGAATACAAGAATGTCCAGTTGGGAGGGTATAAGAGACTTCAAAATGTTGAAATAGGTGTTTTCATTGGTCCACAATTAAAAGGTCATGAAGTTAAAACAAAAAAAACTCACAAGGACAGCTTTGGTTGCCATAGTTCGTGATTTCTTGGGGAATCACAGACCGAAAACTATGTGGAGCTTATTGAAATCTTGGTGACAAACTACGGCAAAATGGGTGCAGAATGTCCCTCAAAGTGCATATCCTTGACGCCCATCATCCTAAATTTAAGAAAAAGATTGGAACGTACTCCGATGATAGAAGCGAACGCTTCCAATAGGATATATTGGACTTCAAACACCGCTACCAAGGCTTTTATAATAAAAACAAGATGGGAGACTATATTTGGGGGCTGATTCGGCTAACTACAGTATAAGCATAAATCTAGAAAAAACTTCTCGTTTCTAATGTGTCTATTGTCTAAAAAAATCCTATTATTGTATTATATGTCATTTTGTATCTATTTATTTAAAATCTAATTTCAAATATACCACTTTGTTCCTATGAGAATAGGTAAATTTCACAAATATTATTATTAACCTGGACACAAGAGCCAAATTAGATATAAATAAAAGTATTTTTCATGTTTTCTGGACATAAGCAAATATAAAATAACAGTTTCTACTCAAGGACAAAAACTTCGTTACACGGTGTAATTATAGGATGTAATTATTGGTGTTCAGAAGAATTGGACTAGATAAAAAATATTATACATTAAAAAATTGTCCCAATAAATTTTTGCCCTGTCTAATAAAAACAATAAGGAAATCATGTATCTTTAATTGAAAAAATAAGTTATTTATCTACTATTATTACTCAATTATATGAGAAATAGTAATTGATCAATACTTAGTTCTACTCCACTCAAATACTTACTTCCACATGCATTTCGACCATTTATTTTCATGAGTCATTTCTTCCTGGTCCATTTTTTCCTCGTTCATTTCTTCGGAACAACAATAATTACATCCTATAATTACACCTTGTAATTGGACCATTTCTTCCTATGCCGTATTTTCCTCTCCCATATCCTCCTTATATCTATCTGATGCATTTCTATTAATATTTTCTGTCAAACCCTTGATTATTTAGTTCATAAGAAGAAAATAGAAGTTGGCATTATATATTTTTTTTCAATAAAATCTTGCTCTCTTAAATTTACAAAATAAAAAAGAGATAATTATGCGATAACATTTTTTAAGTGCGAGTTTATTATTGAGGTAGGAGTTGTGTTTTAATGGATGGTGAGAATCCATTATAGCTTATTAATCCATTTATGTGTGTGCATTATAGGGGGGATAGGTTTAAGGCCAATACATTTTTACCCCCTCCTTGCTTCATGGGAAATGGAGATATTGGAATTTACAAAATCCATAAGATAAGAAAAATAGTTAAAACTATAGATCCTTTCAAATATATCCTATTTTACATAAAAAGAAGAAGAAATGTATGTGAACGAAGTGATAAAACCTTAGATTTAATGGTTATTCACAGGCTTGTGAGCGTTCAGCTTTTTTTGCGTTCAGCGTTCAAAATAATTAGCGTTCCGTTCAGCGTTCCGTTCAATGTTTTTGCGTTCAGCGTTCCGTTAGCGTTCAGCGTTCAAATATTTAAAAAAAGTGACGAGGTTTTTTTTTTTTTAGAAAAGAATCTCCAGATGTGTTTTTTTTTTAGAAAAGAATCTCCAGAAAAAGTGATGACGTTTTTTTTTTTAGAAAATAATTTTCAAAAAAGTGATGACGTTTTTTCCGAAAAAAGTCCAAGAAATGTTTGAAAAATTGAACGCTGAACGCAAAACACTTTTTTTTGCGTTCAACGTTCAAAAAAAGCGTTCAAACGTGCGTTCAAACGCCGTTCAATTTTGCGTTCCGTTCACAAGCCTGATAATAATATAAAATAAAAATAACTTATTCATGATTTTAAAAGTCGAAATGAAAAAAATATATATTAACTTAGAAGCTTACTAGATTCTTTTTTTTCTTTCCGGTTATACACATTCTATTCCGTAATCTGCTAAAATTTAATACAGTGTCAATATAAAATACACTAAAATTCACATTTTATATAAAACATTGAAATAATATAATCCTTCACTCTCGAATACCTCAAACTCCTAAAATCGACAATAAGACGACATCAACATTTTATATTGAATAAGATATAATTTTTAATAAGTCTTTATCTTTAGACATTAATTTTGAATTATAATGTTCTATATTTTTTTGTTTCTAACGTAACTGTCTTCAGATTGTGTTTCTTATATCCTACTTTCTAGTGCATTGTTATTTTTACACTGCATGGATTTATAGCTTAGAAATAACATATTGACCAAAAAATAATGATATTAAATCTTATAAAATTGAGCCAAATGTGAAAAGTACAAATAAAATGACTCAAAAATACATTTTGTTATATTATATATATATATATACACCAGTGTATTGAAATTACCCTTGGACGCAAGCCATTTATTTAGACAATGGCATCATGGGCCCTTTTTTTGGGTACAATTTAAATTATTATAATTATTTTCCTAGAAATAAAATAAACATACTTTTTATATTTTTATAAAACACTTAACATTTATGTGGTTTTCGTCTCTGGTTTTATGCCATCTGCTGTATCAAAGGTCGTCTCCTTGGTCCGTTCCGACTATTACATTATGGATCACTGCAAAAATATTCCACCTGTTGTTTTACGATTATTAGACTATCATCTGTACTTCAAAATATGAGTGATTCACCCTCGAACATGATTGTATAGGAACTTTTGTAATTATAATATTGTATATCATCGTTAAATATCATCATTAGTTATTGAGGTTATTTGATTTGAATATAGTACACCGTTTTACCCACCTGAGAAAGAAAGAGAAGATAACTCTCTAAGGCCACAAAATGCCAAAAGAATCTATGTGAATTGAGGAAAAGACTTGAGAACAAGAAATAACAAGGGGATTCACTCGGAGTAAAAACAAATCATTCCTGACGAACGGCAAGGAAGTTGTTCCTTTAGTCCATGAGTCCCGTAGGTAACTCTGAAAATTAAAGGAACCATCTGTACCAAGGTTCTTTCTCCTCCAGAATAAAAGAACTCAATCAATGAATGCCTATATTTACTTTTCACCTTCACTTATTAAATAAGTAGTAAAAGGTTTCTTGACATTGTTTGACAGTCCCCTTGAGAGTTATCTATGCCCACATATATAAATCGACAGCTGTTTTTTTTTTCTTCTCTCTCTAGCTAGCTAATCAACCCATAGAGATAAAAAGATATGGAGAGCTTATTCCTGTCAGATGTATCTGTGTGTCCAACATAAACAAATTAATTTGTACTACGTCATCGTTAGCTGAGCATAGAGATAGAATATATCTCTATGATCAGCTTACGATGACGTAGTACTTATTACTTTGTATATAGTGGACACACAGAATACCTATAGCTGAACGACGATGTTTCTCTGCTGTTGAAGGGAATCAGCTCTCTATATCTTTATATCTCTATGGGTCAACCCAGGGGGCAGAACTCATGTAAACAAAGAGGGATATTTCCAATAATAAAAATCAAAAAAAATGTGACGTCATCACAGAGACGATTTGCCTGTATATGTAATACCTACACCATCTAAAAAATTTCAATAATAAATAATAATATGGTGGACTATATCGATGAAGCCACACAACCTCGTATATAATGTCATAAAAAATAAGATTTTTATGACTCTGTGTACTACATTCACATGATTTTCAGCAAAAAAAAATGAAATGGTTTAATAATATGTTATTTGCATTCGATTTTCAATTTTCAGGCCGAACTCAGCCAATTTATTACATCTGAAAAGGTTTGATTATTTATTCTTTTAACTAGTCCATAAAAGTAGTAGTCTTTCTATCAAACAGACAGAAAATAATGAGTAGACATTGAAAAGCGAGGGGTTCGCTTTTCAATGTCTGATAATGAGAGAAAAGAAAGAGAATATAGATATTTTTATGCCATAAATCATAACAAATAGCTAATGTGACGTCATGTGTGACGTTTCAGTTTTTCTTTCTAATCAGAGGAATCTAAACATTGCGTTCTGTGCATCTTGTATTGTCTATTATCTTTGGGGTTAACCTTACCCTTGATTTTGAAAGACATAGCAAGATGGCTGATATCAGCTGTTAGCTTTTTTGATTATTTTCTTTCTTACTTTTCAATGAGTCCTTATTGCCTCCGTTATTATAGAGGTCGCTAAACACATATAACAATGATGGGATACGTATGTATAGCCATCATCAATCGATATGATTTTGAATTGCAAGACGCTTTGTGAAGTAAATATTGAACTTTGACGCGGAGAATATATATGTATATAAATATTCAGTGAGAAATAGTCAGAAGAATTGACAGATTATGCAAACACCAGCTTCCACCAGTCAGCTCCCCATCATCATTTTAGGTGTGTATATACATATATATGTATGTATATATTACACAAAGAAGCTAGGGGATGTATAAAGGAAAGGGGGGGGGGGGAGTAAAAGTACTAGGAATTGTGCTGTTCCTCAAGGAATATTAGGGAACAATAATAATAATAATTCAATGGAACGCGTGGAAAAATTTTCACGATTCAGAAAACTTTTTATTTCATTTTTAAAATATTTATTCTTCTTACTTTTTTTAAACATCCAACGGGGCTCATCGTTGAACACTATGTATATATGTGTGTATGTAGTATGTATAATAATGACATGAAATGACGATGATGAAAAAATGACTTTCCATACATTCATATTATATATTTCTACGTTCTTTAACCCTCTATAATGGTTTTTTAACTTTTTCATACAGTTGAGGTATATGTACTATCCTTATATACTATCAAGAATCTTTCAGAGGGAGATATTTAATGGTTAAGAGTAGGGATGACAATCAGGGACCTTACCTCCAACGTGATTGGTTTTAAAGAAACGAAGAGGGAATTATAAAAAGCCATTGGTGATATTAGGTATCCTTTCAACCGTTGAGGTTTGAAAATCAATACAGAGATGATAGTACCATCCTTAAGAAAACAAATTTTCCATTATCATTGACATCGGGAGCCATTTTATTTATGAAGCCTTTGAATAAACACCTCCAATATTTATTAATTTAATATAAGAGATTATTATACTGATGGGGAAAATTAAGGAAAAACTTATTTTCGTAATTTTTTATGGTAAATGAATCATTATAACTCTAACTATAAAACGTAGAAGAAGATTATAACTATTTTAGATTATAACGCCTATTTATGTAATTAATTTACGCATGTACTTCAACCCTTATAAGAAATGAAATACAAAAAAAGAAGAAAGCATTGAAAAATTATTTACCGACTCAAAAAATATGTTTTTTTTGGAAGAATTAACCATATTGTTCTCTCGATATATTTTTGGCGTTTGGAGAGGTTTTTTGTATGTATATTTACTAAGATGGATTCCCATATTATTATTTTGACTTTATATACTTGTTTTTTCTATTTTATATGTCATCATAGTATGTATGACCTTTATCTATTAAAAAATGATCTTTAATAGCCATAGAGTGTCTTTGTGCACTAAATCTTATATTCCTTTACTCTGCATTGCACTCAATCAATAGAACTTATGTGTTAACATAACTTTTATCTATCAGACATTCGTTAACATGGATACTTTTGAAACAGGGGCATTTCTTAAGCCGACATTAAAGGTTTTCTCTACAATAACAAAAAAAAACACTTTGTACAATCGTGAATAAACAATAAGTTCTGCGGGCTGTGGACAAAAATATTGACGTATTAGCCTCTCGGCCCTCAAAGGAGACTTTAGTCCTCCACCGATTGGCCCACCAGTTTGGTAATTGTAGGTTAAAAATGCACTTGAGTTCTGTCCGTTATCGAATATGGTTTTTGAGGATACAAATATCTGCCAACTGCCTCAAGGTTCCGCCGATCACAAAACAAGCCCCCAACTAATTGCACCCCCCCCCCCCCCAACGAGATCCACCAGCCCAGAATATTAATAATCAGGTTACAAATTCATAAACAATGTTCTTAGGGTTCTGCCAACCACAACTATGGTCATTTGAACCTACAAATCCTCTGTCAATGAGCACCTCGTTCGCCACATGTTAAAAATGAAGAATTTTGAGGTTACAAATCTACTGTTAAACGACCCTAGAAGTTTCAATAGTCACAAATATGGCATAATTTGGTTTTAAATCCACGACACTGGGTCCTTGGGGGTTTATTGGCACACAACTATGGCGATTTGAACTTAAAAATCCACCGTTAGAGGGCCCTCGGACTCCACATTTCCTTAATAAGGAGTTTTGATGTGTCAAATCTATTACTAAACATCCCTAGGGATTTCAATCATTACAAATATGGCAATAATTGCCCCTGACTCCAGAATTATATATATATATCATACTCAGAGCGGGGATTCGGTAGAAAAATCTACCGCCGGTTCGGTATTCTGTCTATACCTTTCTACGATCGATATCGGTATTCGGAAGATTTATTGTATATCTACAGTATCGATCGATATTTGGTACGGTAGATAAGAATGAGAGGTGAATTTATTATGGACAATATCATATAAGTATTTATTACAGATTATGCATACGTAATTGGCGATAGGTAGAATGTGTCTATTTACGTAATCTCTGGTCTTTAATACTATAAGTTGTAGGTGTTTATTTATTTTGCGAAGTTCAAGTTCTTCACACAAGGGAGCGCTTGGGCAAAGCAACAGTTGAACGATGTTTCCTCTGCTATTGAAGGGAATAAACTCTCTATATATTTATGTCTCTATGTGAATTTCATAAATGTCATACTTTCAAATATACCGTACCGATTGTCAATCGTACGGATTTAGTTATTCTACCGAATATGTATAATCGGTCAGTATTTGAAATCTACCGTCGGTCGTATCGAATACCGATTTACATTCGGTAGTTGCAGCTCTTATATACTAGATATAAGATTACCTATATTGATAATAAAATCTATAAGCCGAACCATGAAGTGACACGCCATCTATACGTCATGTTTGTAATTACTTTTGTGTACATAGAAGGACTCCCTTCTAAACTATCCTTTTACTAATGCCACTTCTATCTCCTTTATTATTATTATTATATTCGTATTCTAATTAATTTACCAACCAGAAAAACACATACATCTCCCTCCATATGTTTATGATTATGTAGAGAGGCTCCTTCCTTTCTCGAGGGGGGGGGGGAGGGGGGAGTGGCCAAAAAAAAGCATATTTAATTATACATAAGATAACAACTGACAGAGAGACAGCGAGAGAGAGATAAAAACAATAATGACTATCTTCTGGAAAGAAATAAAAGTCAGTTGCTCAGGAAGGTCCCTTCATTATTTGTCTCTTTCTCTCTCTCTCTCTCTCTATGTCATTGATCATGTCCTTGTTCTTTATTATGAGGAGATGGTTGCCAAAAAAAAATGACTGCACCCATTATATTACTGAATGGAATAAGGACAAAAAATTGCTATGAAGTAATAAAGAAAGAGAATAATAGACTTTATTATCCTTTTTTTATACTTCTTTGGAGGGGAGGAGGATTAAAGAAAACGGGGATTGAATATCGTTATTATTATTTATATTCATAATCATAGATATATATAAATAAAATTCATAACAGTTGGCCCTTGAAATAAAAAAATATATATAAAGATTGCTGTGTCACCAGATGGATGTTTTGAGGGGAAGAGGGAGCAAAGAGTATTTTTGGGGATTCCAATGTATAATCTATTTCGTGACGTCAGATGTGAAGTAGACATGTGACGTAATAATAGTAGAGGGAAAAAATAGTTGATGAGAGTCAGAGGGTTTGGAAGGGGAGATAAATAAATAACAAGGAGAAGATGTGTTTTATATTAAAGGATATAAGTATTTAAAACATTTCCATGAGTTTGAATGATTTGGGAGGCTGAAAACAAGTATTTTTTATTGTCACGATTACATCTAATTTTTTAAGGGTGATTAAACATATATATTATTGTATGTTATATACAATTAATGTCATTATTTTTACAAAAAAGGCCCCTTTTAATTTTAAGTGATTAATAATCTAGATTATCCTCTGTTTCTTTACTTTCAATTTTGACATCTTTCCCGTTACCATTTTTCACAATAGTGTGACACAGGTAACTGTATATATCTAAATAATTGTCATATATAAACTTTAAATGTAGTAAGAAAATGAAAAAGAGAGTAATAAAATATTTATATAAAGATGCCGCGACATCCATCAGGCTTATCCGATACTCGGGATTGTTTTCTCTCGATATATATGCTCATGAACTGTCGGAATTGCAGGCCCGGCAACAGGCCCAGGCTTTTGGGGGGGCCTACAGTTGTTATGGGGGGGGGGCACAGTTGGCACATTCATAAAAAAATTGGGCCCACGTAACTCGGTGGGCGGGCCTGGCCCCCCTCATGCCCGCCCATCCCGCCGGGCCTGCGGAATTGTGAAAGGTTTGTATGTAAAGAACTGTTAAGAGGAGTAAGGATCAGTTAAGTCACGTAGTGAGTTAACGAGGAGTTATGATAAATTGACCTGAGACAACACATACAACAATAGCCAGCGCCACATTTGACGTGACAATAGATTCATCCATCGAAATTAGAATCTCCAGTATTTAGGACCAGTGATTCTCAGCCTTTTATGCTGTGACCCCCTTATGAAATGTTCAAAAGGCCTGCATCCTCTTACCAGAGCGGCGACATCCGAATATAAATCAGTATTTAGAACTGGAAGCGTTGTTACCTGGTGTGAAGAAGTTGAACTTTGCAAAATAAATAAACAACTCCAGAGCTGAAAGCGCATTTAATACCGGACAAGTATAATATAAGAAGGTTAAGGAAATAATTTGTTTGAAATTGGCTAACTTCCTTCAAAATCCAAGTGCATATATGATTATATAAAAATAACATGTATTAAATTTCAAATAATCTCAAAAAAAATATAACAAATTAAGTACTTAGTTGTCTTTTGTTATAAATTGTCCGATACTAAATGCATATGAAGAAGTCACAGAGCATAAATAAATTTTCTCTCTCTTTCTTTCTACCACACCGATCGATATTCGATAGATACAGGCTTGTGAACGAACGCAAAATGAACGGCGTTCAGCTGAATGCACGTTCAATGAACGAACGCTGAACGGAACGCAACTTTTTTTTGAACGCTGAACGTTGAAACAAAAAAAAGAGTTTTGCAAACATTTCTTGGACTTTTTTCGGAAAAACGTCATCACTTTTTTTGAAACTCTTTTCTAAAAAAAAGTCATCACTACGCAGTACTTTTTGGAACTCTTTTCTAAAAAAAAAAAACGTCATCACTACGCAGTACTTTTTTGGAAACTCTTTTCTAAAAAAAAAAACGTCATCACTACGCAGTACTTTTTTTGGAAATTGTTTTTAAATACTTGAACGCTGAACGCTAACGGAACGCTGAACGCAAAAACATTGAACGGAACACTAATTTTTTTTGAACGCTGAACGGAACGTAATTTTTTTGAACGCTGAACGGAACGCTGAACATAAAAAAGCTGAACGCTCAAAGCCTGAATGAAACCTACCGAATTCCGAATCCCGCTCTGCTCCTACCTCATACTGTGATGAGTTTCCACATAACAGTCTTCTCTGAGACGATTCACTGTTTTGCCCAATGAGTCACGTCAGACACAACCTCCTCTGATTGTATTGACGATCATCCAAGATAATCTCAAGACCCTAAAGTCTGCTTTAATGATTGTAGTGTTTTGTGTGATTGTATTTGAAAAAATAAATCCCCTGCTACTTTACGGACTCACAAAACTCTTTCATAGAGCAAATGCACAACAACCATATTGGATCACAGATAGAAAGATAACAAAATGACAGACATGAAGGCACAGCTGTCGCATCCAACTTCTTCTTCTTCTTCATCTACTACTATTAGTGTCTATTTGTTAGATGCCAATGAATAATAAATTAGATTTCCACTATTATCAATATTCTTATCCATCATATACGCCCACCCTATGGATTAGGACTGGTATTATTATGATTGTTGTTTGTTTTTATTTGTTCCTCCATCACTTTTTGATGATCATTTGACCAGGAGTAACCATATGGCCCAGTCTCAATAACTAATTTATTTACATTTATTCAAGCTCTGCAAAAAAAACATAGAGCTTATTTTTATCCTTTGCCTTTAAAACTGAATATAATTGCCAGTGGTTCTGAGATAACTTTTTTTTCAACTTGCGATAACGAAACTTTTTTCTCAACTTGCGATAAACGATAAACGTAAAAAATTTCAAACCCCAACTTGCGGTAACGATTTTAAAACGATAACGATAAAAATTACCAAAAAAAGTGACGACGTTATTTTTTTTAGAAAATAATTTCCAAAAAAAGTTGACGACGTTTATTTACAAAAGAATCTCCAAAAAAAGTGAAGACTTTTTTAAAAAGAATCTCCAAAAAAAGTGATGACGTTTTTTATAGAAAAGAATCTCCAAAATTCCTTTTTTTTGTATTTTTACAAAAGTCGTCTTTGAATTTCTTTGTATTTTCTCGTGAGGTGGTCCATTTTTCTGCCAAGCCCAAATAAGATAACCGCTTTCCCGGAATTTGAAATCTATCAAAATAAAGTATGTTTCAAAGACACTCAAGAAAATCTATTATCCTTAGTACTGAACTATACAAATATGCATTCAATAATAATATATTTTTACTGCCTTCATGATTGAATGGTGATAGATATTTCTATGTATAGGGTAATGTGCGGTCACGACTCGCTCCCCAGTCAAACTTTACGTACGAAAAGCAAGATAGCTGTAAATGTCAATACAATCAGTATCTACGCATGTTTTTTGTCTTTTTAGCCCATCGAAAGCAACGTCACATCCGTCGGTAGACTTTTGTCTGAACGGTACTACATTCAGTGCACCTATATCAATGTAATTAAAGAGATTGGGTAGCCAAAATGAACATCATTTTTACTTATATATTATGTTTATGTATTCCTTTCTCCACAATAACATCCTAATTAAATTTCTTTTTATTATTATGGTCAAAGGTTTCCTACTTAACAATGTAAAGAATAAGACGTGCTGACATGCTTTATTTATGAGCTCTCCCAAGAGAACAACATCCTTGAAGACGCTATGTGGAAAGCCCAGAATAGAACCAATATCATATTTCCCCACAATAATTATAAGTTTTTATGAATATGTATGACGTCGATGACACGTTGTTGTTGTTGTCTTTATGCTCTTTAATGCTTGGGAAAGTATTAATAGGGCTTGAAGACTAACAAGGGGCAGTAAAACTATGTAAAGAATGCTGCTCCTCATCTGAGAATATTTTTACATACAGGCGTCATGTACATTTATCGAGAAGGTAGAAGGGAAAAACACACACACAGTTTCTTTATGTGTACAGCAATTCTCTCATTTGTAAGTTAACAATGAATCTCTCCGCTTATCCACAGAAAGATGAGAAAACTCCACAAAACAACAATGACCTCGCTCTGATGGACTTGAGGTATTTTTATGGGGCAGACGTACTCAAACCATGAAGCCACTAGCTATGAACATTCCGCACTCAAATCAGAGAGATTTTTTACAAGAGAACTGTTGATAGTTGTATCTTTTGATAGATGCGACTTCTTTGGAGGAAGGAGTCAATGAAATTAAAAATACGATATTTTTACAATGCAGTTGATTGAAGCAATGGAGCCTGGTATGTATGTGATATTTTTTGAAGCGATAAAAACTGAGAGATTAGAGAGATTGGCCAAAGCAGAAGAAGAAAGGCTCATTAAGTAATGATGAAGTAATGTATTGGTGGGAGGTATTGAGGAATATAAAGCTTTGTTTAGGCATTGATACAGGATATAATCATTTTTCATCCCTCAAACTCTTTATCACAGCAGAATAGCAGAAATGGCTTCCTCATAATTCCGGAGCAGATGGCTTCAAGAGTAACAGGTTCATATTGGGCTGTAGCATATAAATATTAAGACATAGAGGGCTTATTGGATTCTTCAAAGGAATACGTCATTGTGCCCAATATAAAAAAAATCTTTCTTTCTCTATGATCAGCTTACGATGACGTAGATCAAATGCTTTGTTTATATTGGGCACAGAATACGCTGAACGATGTTTCTTTCTATTGAAGGGAATTTATAATCTCTACGGTCTGTAGAGGCTCTATTAACTGGTTTTGCATTCCTTCGGATCAGAAAACTCCCTTATTTCAGAGTAAAAGAATGTCCAGAGTATGGAGAACTTTATGCAGGCTTATGAGCCCATCGTCCAACAAAATGATCCTATATTCACGGTGATATAACGATATAGTGATGAGCTATCCGATCAATTAAATTACGATTTCATAAAATAGAGACCTATTATTTCAATTTTTAAGGGTATTATATAAAATGTATAGCATGTAAGTAAAATACATTATATACAATAATGAAAAGTAGGTAGAATTGCGTAAAAATACATAAACAAACATTATATTACAGGAGGGTGAGGTTGACGGCTTGAGAACGTATCAAGTAGGATAGTTCCACGATTCTAGTTTTACTCCGACCATCTTCAATTCAAGCGCGGGCATATCGAGCAGCGGCTGAAATAAAGCGGTTCCTTTTCAGTTCACCCTTTAGGCTCGAGGAACCTATCATTAGGGACCAAGTCAAAGGCATAGTTCCACGATTCTGGTTTTACTCTGCCAATCTTCAATTCAAGCGTGGCATATCGAGCAGCGAGCAGAAATAAAGCGTTCCTTTTACAGAGTTTTGATCCAATAATGGCCTGCTCACTCGATAATGCGAAATAATAACCTCGTCATTAGAGGGGGGGGTCCTTTTTTGGAATGCCAACAAATTGTTGCCTGAGAATTTGTAAGAAAAACTATTTAGATTTAATTTTATAAATTCGCTTAGAAGGGTCTGGATGGGTAGTTTAAAAAACATATGTGGTATTATCAAATCTTTTACCTTAATATATGATGAAACACCAATTGTCTAATTTTTGATTAAGATCGATCCTAACTTTTCAGCAGTTTTCAACCTTAAGAAATATAAATTAGGAAAAAATAGTCACTCTTATGCATATAATTTTTCTTTGATAGGGAAGATTTTATATGGACTGAAACGTTACCCCCTCAATAAATGAAAAGACTTTAATTATTCATATTTTTAATTGATCCCTACTTTTTCGGCCTATTTGGTTCGATAGAATTGCATCCGATAGGATATAAATAAAACATTATAGCATCAAAACTAGTCTTCCGAACATAGGATCTTATCAATGAGGTAGACCAAAAATGATCATCCCCTCTCGGGATTCGGACCTGCGCCCCCAACATTGAGGTTGAACACGCCTTAACACATACGGCTATCGCACTCCTTAATTATTTTAGGTTTGCTTCGATGAATGGGATTTATGAACTGTTTATTGTATATATATATATAAATTATATATCAGACTTGTTGACGTTTGCGAAAAATTGTCGTTCGTCGTTCGCCAAAAAGCTATCGTTCGTCGTTCATCGTTAATTTTAAATTGAATCGTTTGTTGTTTGTCGTTCGCCATTCTGAAAAAATTGATGACGTTTTTTTTAGAGAGAAATTTCTGAGAAAAGTGATAACGTTTATTTTTTAGAAACAAATTTCTCGAAAAAAATGATGACTTTTTTTTTAGAAACGAAATTTGTCCCATGAAATTTTAAAATCTTTGTCTTTTTTTTTGCGCAAAAAACGGACGACGAACGATAAGGAATTTTCCTTATTGTTCGTCAAAAAACTTTGTCGTTCATCGTCGCGAGCGACAACAGACGATAAATCAAACTGAATCTATAATATTACCAGTATATCATATATATACGTTATATAAGATATATATATATATATATATATATATATATATATTATATATATATATATATATATATATAATATCCCCATATCATTATTTCTACTAACTCTACTACATACTTGACGCAAGCAACAAGATCTTTTTGAATAAGAATTATGGCTCAAAAAAGCAAAGCACACCATAGACAGACAATATATTATATATTTTTCCCATCTTCCTCATTGACATTTCTAGGTATATCCTCTTAGCTATACTTTATGTCAAATATTTCAATAAAACGTCAAAGGGTGAACAGGTAAGTTTTGAAGAGGCAAAGATAGACGGGGGGGAATATATTATATGTATTAGGAAAAGAAAAAAAAAGAAAAAAGAGAGGGTTTTTTTGTGTGTGTTTGTATCTTCTATGGCCAGAAAAATAATAGTTCTTATCATGAGATGATCTCTGGTTATTTTTTATTTTTCAATAAGACTATTAAATTACATTTCTTTTGAATTTATTTAAAAGGGTAAGAAGAAAGGAAGACAGTTGAAATACAAATCAAATGTAGATTTTCTTTAATGATAGACATTTGTTTGAGGTTATCTTCTTCTTTTTTCCATATGATGTCAATGGTGGCTGCCTATAATAATACAAAGAATACAAATAGGGTTTCGATTGTCAAGACACTAATGATTTGATTATTCTCGTTATGAGAATGATTTGTTTTGTCTAAGGAGGCATGGTGGCAGAGTGGGCTCAGCCCCTTGGATTTGTAATGATATGTGATCAGAGGAAAGTGAATGCAGATTTTGACATTTAAAAAGCCGTTTCTTGCGAAAGAAGCTTTGTTTTTTTCCTTATATATTGAGATTGAATTTCAATACATGCTTCTTTGATTATAAGTTTGTATATAACTAAATACATAACCGACTCCTTTTAGAGTTAAATTTATATTCATGCTTATGATAAAAATAAAGCAGGGGTAAGTACAGAAAATTGATATTTTTTGCATAATGATGAACGAATTCAAAGGATTTTAAAAAAAACCTGTAAATAATGTTCACCAGAGGGCAGTTTTTATTCTCCCTGTTTTATGGTATTATTTCCGCTTCGTCTAGGCAGGGTTCGGGCACCCAAATGTTGAAAGAGCTTTAATGAGACCAAAAAAAAAAAATAAAAATGTGTCTGGAGCCGAAAAAAAAATTAATTCCTAAAAAACCTTCATTTTGGTCTTATCTATTTTCCTATCCCGTCTTTTTTTTCATTTTGTATCGTTTTAGAAAAGCTCCAGGAGCCACAAAGGCAGCTCTAAAAGAGCCGCATGAGGCTCTAGAGCCGCGGGTGCCAATCCTGGTCTTAGGGCAGGCTTGGGGAAGGTTATTTTTTATCGGTGATCATTGCGATATTATATAACTGATGCAGTATCAAATTAGATGTCTTCATCATTTATTTCAATATGCCAAAAGTATTAGTAAAAATACAGATGCAATCATTTTTATCAAAAATCAAAATCGTCAAACTAAAAATTGACTCCATAATTTGTGTCTCTCAAATAGCAACAAGGAAAAAAAAAGTGATACCTACTTACATTTATAGTTAACATCTCAATCGAAATGAGATGAATCAAGAGGAACTAATATAATGCAAAAAAGACAGGAAATTAATGGAGTTTGCTAAACGTTTGTATTATTTTACGATTTTTCCACTACTTTTTGTAGCAAAGAGCATTCACACGTTGAATATCAATATAATTAATTTATAATTATATTAGTTGATGAGGGTAGTTTCTTCATCAATCACGCAACCTTTTTATCAGCAAAATAA
>CP045901.1:13870280-13885960 GCA_013387185.1 Caligus rogercresseyi
TTCAATCAACAGTTCTCCAGCATAATAAGTATTTACTACAATCGTCAAACTTTTTAAAGAAACATTCAAATTCACTTCATACTTATTTTTACTATTTTTGTTTTTGATACTATTTTGTACGTTGATAATTTGTATTGTATTACTGTCTAATGCAAACCTATTTTTGTATCCTCTTTGTTGATATGTATTGAGTTTCATTGACTCTTCTATCGTTGATTACCAAGGAGCAATTATTTTAACCTACCCTGTTTATTCATGTATATATGTACGCAATTACTTGTCTGAAATAGACAAAAATGCTGTGAAGCCCGGAGCTAAAAGTGATAAAGCTAAAGTTCAGCAAATAATATATACATCATAAATATAATTTTTAAATTGTGAATTAGAAGTACTTAAAATACTTATAACTCCCTTAAAGATACATCAATTTAAAAGATAATACTGGATTTTTTGGATTATTAAGCATTTATTGCCCTATTTTGTAAGAGGCACATTTTCTGAAGCATACAAAAGTTGCTGGAAATGACTCCTCAGCCTAAAACAGAACGACTCACAATTAAAAAAATCTAGCAAAGGTTTCGTATCATCTCCTGGTTATATCCTTCAGTGAAGCTTTGGACAAATTGTATGAGAGACTCAATGATACTGTTTTTCTTATAAACTCGAGTTTGTGCTTCCAGAAGTAGAAGTCCAAGGAAGGGAGATTCTGGACTGTGAGCTGGCCAGGGATTTTCCGTCCTTCTGCTGATGACACGGCCTCGAAACTTTTCATTTAGAAATGCTAAAAGCTGCATTTGTGCAATGTGGTGAAACGCCGTCTTGCAACCATAAAGTGAAGAACAAGCTGCAGAATGGCCCAACCTGTGGACAATTATGTCCTGGAGCAATCTGAGGTATGAAAACCCATTAACCGACGACAAATGGCTATCATGTCAAAGAATGCATAAATGTTTGGAATCATTCTCTTAATAATGGCAACGAAGATATTCACTTTTAATATCATTCCTATCATTTGTTTCGCAGATATTTCGAGCATTTTATTGTCCACACTCTGTCGTTTTTTCAATGTGGTTATTGATGGAGATAAAAAATAACTTCCTAGCCAGTCCAAATGACTTATCGACAATGTTAAACAGTTGTTGCAGAATCCATTGACAAAACTACTTTCTTTGACTTTGTGAGCATCAGTTAATGGTTGAACTAAAGTGTAATAATAAAAAAATGGAATCAAAGATCATGTCTAGCAATCTTCCACAACGTTTTTTGGTGGGCGAAATTTTCTGCGAGCTATTCTGAGTGAGCAACTGGGGGCTTCTTCAAAGAGATCTTCACCTCCTCATCTCACCTGCCTGCTTCTGTTCATTTTGATTTTGTTTTCATTGGTTTTTTTCTTATGGATGGAATCAGTCTAATTGAGTAGGTCAAGAACTCTTGTGAACTGTATCTGCTGGTAATATTTCGCCGCCTTCCCACTGATCTTGAAGTGAAGTATAAATTATCGGCGTACTGTGAAATGAGGAGTGCTTTGCCAAACTGTAGGATAATTCATTTCTTATCAAGTTCAGAAAGCATTTTTCATGTTAAAGATGATTGACAATCAATGCAATGTTTATATATTGATAAAATCTCCTCTTTACGAAACAAAATGGCGTATCTAATAACGATTTGAGTTATTTAAAGTACTTCTATTTCGCAATTTAAAACTTTCATTTCTGATGGAACATACTGTACACAAGATATCGTTGAAGGAATTAGAGGTGCGGTGATTTTGCCTATAGTAAATTACACATCAAAGTTTGAAACAAATTTTAATTTTGTATTTTTTTAATGTGTCTTGAAATATTTTTGCTTATCTATTGTTTTTTTATTGCAATCATAAATTTTGTCCAATAAAACTGAAACAAATTACTCGTGTTGGCCAAGGAAAAAACAATGGATGTTATTCGATCAAAGTATTTGACATAACATAATTAAAATGTTTTTTTGTTCCAGTTGGAAGATCCATAATACGACCCTAATTTGAATACTGGATTTCAAAGTGTTTCAATGCAGGAAAAATATTTATCCGTACAAAAAATATTACAATACTAAAAAAAAAGTTAATTTTTATGTTGTTGCAAAGTTTATATTTATTTAAAAAGGACAAGAAGTTGAAGGTATCCTCATAATTTCAAGTTCATATTTAGAAGGTTTTTTACATTGTCCAACGAAGTTAAGAAAATGTTACTTTCTCGTATCATATTGATATTTATTATATTTTTTAAATATAATATTTTTAAAATCCGCTGCTGTATACAAAATTCAAATTTTAAAAGAATTTTATTTAAAAAAATAGAAGATTTTTTCCATTTTAAAAGAAATTAAGTTAGTGGTAGTGAATGAAAAAAATAAAAAGTCCCATTATATTCCCTTATTTTATTAAGGTGACTAAATTATAAAGCATTTTTTAATATGAATTGCGTGCCAAAATTACCTCAAAAGTGACAATACCATAGGAACATTTTCTATATCCTACTTTATCATAGCCTTTAAATTCCTCCTTCAAACGAATTGTAAAATAGAAATAATCTCATACAGAACAATAAAAACACAAAAAGCTGAAAATAATGAATAACTCCTTTTGAATATATATTGAAAGCCGGCGGAAACGTTGAAACAAAGGGGCCACTCTTTATATTGAAATCCTCCCCTATAATAAATTCAATCAAGGTTTCCCAGTAAATAGTATGTGTGATGTGTGTGAGTGTGTCTTTTTGAACTTGAAATACGAGAGGTCAGCAGCATTGATTTGCTATAAAAGATTCATCATTCTCATAGATGGATATATGGTATTTATTATTTATTTTTATGTTGTTTTTGAGGAAGAACTTGGATGTCCTATGGTACAAAGAAAATGCACATGTCATAAACACTTAAAATTCTTATGATCAAGTTGTTTGATCAGGTGAAAAGATGGGGAACATGATGCTAAGGCTTCTTTGAGGCTAGGAATATACAATATTCTCTGAGAAATCCCAAACCGCAAGTTTGCTCTGGAACCACGCAGCCAAAGTCGTGAAGTATTTTCCATCCTTGTCACAAAAATATGCAAATTGCTCAGAATAATTAAAGAGTTTAATGATTATTCTGAGCGATTTCGCATATCAAGAAGATTGAACGGAAATTGATTATATTTTACTATATGGAATGTGGTGTTTTCTCTACGTTAGTGTTATATGTACGTTTTCGTGTGTATGTCTATCGTGGATGATAGTAATACATATAAACAAAACAAAAAACTATATGAATATTATTTTTAATCTTTGATATTTTGAAATGTATGTCTATTTACTTGTTATAAGAAGTTTGTGGTCTTTAAACGGAAATAATTCTAACTAGAATGTTTATTTATGTTTTTATGAAACACAATTGTCCTCTTTACTGTCTGTTATTTTATATAATTATGCGTTTAAAATAGAAAACCTTGCTGATGAAAAAGCAACACTAATATATTATTTTGGAACTAAATTTTAAATGATTATAATGTAAAATGGAAATATTTATACATTAATATGTTTAAATATATCATATATATATATATATATATATATATATATATATATATATTAAGGACAAAAAGCTAGCATCCCTTTTAGATAGAAATATTGGTATTATTCATTTCAACGTTAGAGAAATAGCTGCCTTAACAACAATGGTACTTCTTTTCAGCTCAAAATCTAATGTCCTTCGCTCAACTATAGATGAAATCTAAAATAACACTTTATTTCTGTGAACAATAACCAATCACATGATTTAATTACTTTTCACTTACAAAAGTGCACAATAAAAATGAACTGTCAACCTTTCACTAGAGCAAAGATGGAAATATTATATTAAAATTATATAAATCATTAAATGCTTATTTATATACCTTTATCCATATTTTTGATAATTGATTATATGTATTTTTCGTTCACTTTATACAATTTTGAATAAAATTGTTTTGAGCTTTTATTTTAAAAACCATATTCTCTTAGATGTTTATTTATGTTTCTTTAATACAAAAATGTCTGTAAAGCATATATATTAATATAACATATCAAAGTTTTATTTCCTTCTGAAACACAGTTTCCACAATATGACGTCATTGAAAGTAAAGCTCTAACGTGTAGCCAAATATATAAAATTTATGGACCATGCAAGGGACACTATCAATATTTATTCTCTAAAATATAAAGAACATCTTAAAAAAAGGAAATATATAACCACTCAAAATACTAAAGCTCTACTGACAGTTGATTTTAGTTGATATATTACCGATTGTTTTTTGGTAAGACAAAAAACCGATAACCGATTAATCGGTTGATAGTTTTATTATATATAAGCTAAAAACAAAAAATAATATACTTTAAATTATTTATAAAACAACATTTGATGGGACAGGATATGAATGTTAAGTTCATTAAGCTGACTGATTTGGAAGGAACATTCTTCGATTACTTTGACCCAGAAGATGAAAGGGAACTTATTTTCGACTATTTGATTATTTAAATGTATTTTTTAACATAATTTTATTTACTTGAAAGCCCAGAAATGTAACTAAGTATATTGTTAAAGTCAATTTTCGAAAAATAAAATGCATAACTATCCGCAAATATCACGTGACAACAATTTGTCGATACTGATATTTTGAAAAATATATTATTAGCAAACGAATAACTTCGTTGATTTTATTAAATAAGTAATCATATGATTGTTTTATGTACTTTTTTAAGACTTTTTATGTTTAATTTATATTTGAACTTAATATGAATACAAAAAGAAAATTAAGAAAAATATATATCTTCCGATTTCAAGAATCGAATCGCGCTTAACAACATGATGTTTTATACTCTCCAAGGTCGTTTTTTCATATAGGCATACATATTTATAATTGTTCTCAAATTTCCTTGCGGAACGAGAATCCTTGATTGAGTGAATGTTTACTACGTTCCTTCTCATTCCTCCTATGACCCACTAAGAATGTCCCATTAAATAAATATGTATGCATGAGCTTATGTATACTGATTTCCGGAGGAGGCCACTTCCGCTAGGCAAAGAGCAAAACAAATACACAAATAATGTTCTCCCTTAATTACTTACTTTTAACTGTTTTGGTCTCTTAAAAAACACAAATAAAATATATGTCTTTGTCATAAGCTGCTTTGTTGACTTTAAATAATCAGGCGTGACAAGAGTAAGATGACTTAATGTACACAGCTATCCATGTTTACACATGAATAAAAGCATGAGGAGTATTTATTTGATCAAGTTTGATATCTCTATACTAAAAGAAGTTTATATAAATACGATTATCATACCAAACTAATATTGGACTTTGTTGGATTCTTATTGTGTTGTAAAAATCACATGTATCAACATGTGATCAGAACAAAGAGGATCTATCAAATCATAATGGCGAGCGCTAATGCTTATTTATATCCTATCGGATGCATTCTATCGAACCATATAGGCAAAAAAAAAATGGCGAGGGCCATCACCTTAAAGTCAAAACCTTCTTCGTCTTTGACATATATTTATGTAACTATTCTTCGGAGTTAAGGATCGCACCATTACATGGTGCAGAAACAATAGTTGTGAAACATAGTTTTCAAAATTCACGGCCTTTTAGACTAGTATTATTAATAAAATAGTGCTTTTTAAAGTTATTTTACACTTTATCAATAATCCTTAGGTAGGTAAGTTGATAATATTTTTCTACATGTATTAATTTTTAAAAGTTCCTTCACAAAGTTATAAAAAAGTGCCTCCAGGCTTTTTAAATGTTTTGAATTGGTGGATTTTAACTCGACCGTAAATCCAAGGAATATATCTAACGCCTAAATCACTTTTTTTTCTATTCCAATATATGTTTCTTATATTGTAATCTTTAAATAGTCTCATTCATAAATAGTTGTATAATATGACTTAAACATTTGTTCGTTATATAATATGCAGTCAATAATTCTGACGTCATTTCAAAAATGAAATAGTTTTTTCAATTCTTGCACGACTTGAACAAACAAACTTTCATTCCCTTCAAATGATAATTATCTTCCATAAGAATCAAATGTCTTCACATCTCCCTCTTCGGCGTTTACTCAGACTGTTTATTTTTCATTTGAACACCCTCAACAAAACGTCGCTGAACTCATAACTAATCTTTTATTTATCAGTTTTCTCAGAGAGGAGAACTGACAGGTGCGTCGTGCCTGGGATTCAAAGTATTTATGTCTTCGAGCGCGCCACCACGATGATGCTCACTGTTTGTATTGGCCAGGATTGGGTGACCAAATATTTTCAAAATATTGATCCATAAAAAGTCTCTTCCCTTCCACTGCGTTCGTAATAAACCCAAGCAAAGTTATGACCCTATATCATTTACGGCCTCATAGATTAAGCGAAAATAATACGCTGGCAATTATTTTGAGAGTCTATCATAACAATGAAATTTAATTAAGCATTATTGCAAAAATTGATTTTACTAAATGGTAAAATACTCGTACCTTTATATTTCTGCATTTTATTATTTTTATAGAACTTGATAATGAGTAACATCAAAATATTTGAAAAGAGATAAATTGTTATTTTGTAAATTAATTTTATTTCTTTTATTATGTAAAGGTATATTTGGTTTATTTCATAGAATTGTTTCAATAAATATACTTAATGATATAAATAATAACTGATTATTTTGAAGACTCATTTTGAGTAATCAATCCATGATAGTAAACAAATGGTATAATTTGGCTGATAAAAAGGTTGCAATAAAATTTGAGTTGATAATTGGGCGATAATATTATATGTATATATATATACAGATATAATCTTATGTTAATAATTGAAAAATAAATGGAAATATAAAACTGTTTTTGCTATATTAAGGCTATCTTGGAATAAAATTGAATACCAGAGGTGATTCAGTTTTTATTACATGAGTAGAATCGTTGTTCCCCAAAAGAGGTATCTATATATTAGTTAAATTAATGAATATTTCTATATAGAATATTTTTTTCATTTCACCTATATTCAAAAGCTATTTTTTAATTTTTTAAAGTAGTTCAATTATTCAAAATGTATGTTTTATATATATGGACTGTTTTGTATAAAATCTATCGATATAATTCCTCAGGGCTACTATCTACTGGGGCACTATTTATTCAAATATACATTGCATTGCAAAGGACCAGTTCTCATGTCTTTTATTAACTGTCCTACTCTGAACATCTAAGAGTAGATTGTCTATTTAAAATCCGATAGGCTACCAAAAGTTATGAAACTTGTATTCTTTTTTCATATTAGTTAAATTCCAATCAGTAAAATGTATCAAAACACATACTATGGAAGTACTAAGTTGTTGGAACTTTATCGCATATATGATTGCTAAGTTAATTTGTTTGTAAGAAAGATAAAACAGGCCTCATGATAGTAACCACTGCATGCTATTCGGCTCTTAACAAATTTAATTTCGAAAATTTATACAAGGGATTATACAGCCTCAACTGCTTCGATTTAATAAATTTATTGAAAATTAGAAGGGTTTATGTATTCTAAAATCAATTTATATAGAATTATTATCTGTATGGTGGTAAATACAATCTACAATGTAATCGTTCTCGTGTTGGTATACATAATAAGTTTTATTCTGAATCTAATGTTTTATTGTAAATATATCGTTTTTTGTTTTATTGTAAATATATCGTTTTATAGTTTTTAGTTTGGACAATCAGAGTTTGGCTTTTTGTTTATCACAGTATATAACATTTTAATCCTACGAACATTATTTTGTTTTTATTTTGTAACTTTTTTTTTAACATCAAATAAAAAAATATTTATATATATTTTTGTATCTACAAATTTCGCAAAGTAAATTAAGTTTTGCCTTTTTTTAATAACATATTTTAAACACTTTATTTATTGTTGTACGCCAATGAAGTATAAAAGACGAAAAACAAATCAACTTTTATATAATACCTAGTTTTTTTTTTTCATGGTTAAAATAATTTTATTCTGTTACTGCAAAAAAGAATACAGTGTAAAACAATACACTAAAAACATACAAGATAACATAAGAAATAAAATCAAATCTGAACAGTTACGTAATAAAAACATCAATGAACATTATAGTTCAAAATTACCAACCAGATAAAAAACCATATATATAACATCAATTGATAAAACTAATTTGTATTCAATACAAAACGGCGATGCATTCTTAAAATCCTTCTGATGTCGTTCCAATAGAATTTTGAACTGTTTGGATAAAATTTAATGAGGTCTCCAGCCCATTTCCATGTTGACGCTCCCAAATCAGGAATTTTGACCTCAAAAGCAGAGTGGCGGGCGGCAGCACCAATGAGGATAGGTCTTAGATATTTTTCTAAAATGTACTTGTTAGTAGTAAGTTTTTGTGCAATTAAAGATTTGACATTTTGTATTGCAGATTCAATTGCTTTGTGACTGGGGGAGATTTCTTTTTAAGATTAAAGACACCAAAAGAACATAGGCTTTTAAATATTTGAGGAATCGTCTTCATTCTCACAAACGTTAAGCTTTACAAATAGCTTAAACACCTTTAGGATTGGACAGTCTACGAATGCATGGAAGATATTGTTTAATAAAATCCCACAGTTCATGCAAGGAAGCTGAAATTTGAGGATTTGTCCTGAAATTTGAATTGTGCAGTAAATTTTGCACCATCGGCAATACTACCCGTAGATTTCAGAATTCTTCTCTTCCAGGACAAAGAGAGGCCCAACAAACTTTGAAATCTTTCAGATATTGAGATCGCTCCATCATATCTAGGTCTTTTAAGTGCAAATTTTAAAAACCACGGCTTCGAAGGATTAAAACCAATAAAAGAACGTTCAAGTGGAAAGCGGAACCTTCCATGTTAAAATTTGACCTGTCTAAGTCATGCGCTGTAAATTTATTTGGTTAAGAGCAGTTCTCTCGAGAACAACAGGATCTCCAAATCTCTTGATAAACGGTTTTGTCCTTGTTTGGTATATAATATCGATTGTTGTATCCGATAGATAAATAGGATGGGATCTCCATAATATCCTCTGAATCGATGCTAAAAAGGGAGAAAACATTTCCAAATCTGAATTTGTTAAAATGGTGCCCATGTGAATCCAATTATAAAATTCCGTGGAAGTGAAGTACCTTCTCCAGTCTTGTTCATGATACACTCCCATTTTTTCAACTATTTTACGATAATAGGTTGGAAGAATACCATTTAAGAATAGGAAGAATATCATTTAAGATGTTTTACCTAGTTTATCATTTAATGTCCTTTGAAACAAACCATCCTTATTTTCCCCCTGCTTTTTAAATCTATATGAACTCCTCATAATTGAAAAGAAAACGTTGAGAGCCCTTTAACTAGAGGGACGAAAGCTAAGAATTTGGCAAGGGGTGCGATAGCCGTGCTTGTTAAGGCGTGTTCAACTCTCAGTGTTGGGGGCGCAGGTTCGAATCCCGAAAGGGGACGGTCATATTTGGTCTTCCTCATTGATAAGATCCTAGGTTTGATAGATTAATTTTAATGCTATAATGCTTATTTATATCCTGCTATTCCATCGAACTAATAAGGCAAAAAAAAAAAGAATCTGGTCTCTGTTTGTATCTCTTTTTCACGCATATATATTCCACCACCCTCTCCTCAACTTATTAGCGGGATATATATTAAATTAACAGAAATAGCTTGAATGGACAATGAGGAAAGGGAAGAAGAAGGATGTCATATTGTTGTATAATAATATAATACTATTCGGAGATAATAGCAGATGGTCGGTCAGGGATGATGCGTTTTTGACCCTTGCCTGGACGACGAAGACAAAACAATAACAATACAACCAATGTAATACTACTTTTCATTCTTCTTTCCCTATGTGTCATTTTTGTGTTATATTATTATTATTATATAAACGTCGACCTTTATTCACAGCTGCTCTTTTTGGGGATATTTCTCTTGTTTTAATAATAATAATAATCACAGCAGCAGCAGCAGCGAAGGAAGCCCAATATAAATACACGAAAAGGGGGACTTCCATCCCTCAGCATGGTCTCGTGTCCATGTATATTTTTGGGAAATAATTGTAATGGGGGAATCCTACATTTTGTTTAAATAATGTTGATACATGTGTGTGTGTGTGTTTGCGAGGGCGTAAAGTAGCAAGGGCGAATAGACAACCAGAGAGTGAGAGAATGTGTTTGCAACGGCCAAAGACTTACTCCACTACTTAAAGGAAATTTGATCGAAAATACCATTATATACATGTATATATATTTTCTTTTCTTCATAGATGTGTCTGTTCAAAGTCTTAATCCCATTTGATTACATCAACACTGTTTAACGGTTTTAATGTCTTCTTGAGTATTGTGGATGAAGAAGGAAAAAAATGATGTTTATCTCCTAAACATATATTTTAAAAATGTCTTTTAACTGCTCTGATTAAAGAAATATTTATATGAATATATAAATAGAGTTTTTGGGTATGAATTGTCAATATATATATTATATAGCCATAGGCGTAGGAGACAGGGGGGCAAGGGGGGCAACTGCCCCCCCCAAAAAAAATTTGGGTTGAGTCCTCAAATTCGGGCAAATTGATTGTGATATTCGGGCCTTTAAGTTTTAGAAAAATTATCAAATTATGAAGTAACCGGATTTTGAATTATAACTAAAAAAATATAATGTAATGAATTATATTTAATTAATATTAAAGAAAATATTAATCTACATGCTTTCGTCATTCGATTATTTTTCCACCGATTGAACAGTTCTCCTTAAAATTCGGGCAAATTGAATACTGCTCCCCCAAACCGAACATCTCCCCTACGCCTATGTATATAACAATAATATATTATTATAATCGCAAATAAGCTATTTAGGAATTTATTTTATACTTGTATTTGGTTTATATATATTCTTGTTTATATTTAAAATGTAACGAATAGATGTTTTTTGGCCTTAGCTTAAGATTTTGATTTTAATGTGATAATGTTAAATAATAGGAATATCACTAAAGCATATATAAATATAAACAAGGCCTTTGATATAACGCAAATATACTCTTTATTGACTTACCATAGACCTATAGCCAAGAAATATATGAATCATTATATCTTATGTGAGTCATTATGTAACCAAGAATATTTATACATCGCTGAATTTTCATATTATTTGCGAAAACGCTATTTAGTAAGTTTTTATTTTATTTTATTATTCTATGTATTATTTCTTAGCATATATATATTATTTAATAGGACTCATGTATTCATTTGAGCATTTTGCTTATTTCTTTTGAGAATGCAGCATAATGCAATTGCCAAAAATAAAGGGTCTTCTTTCTTAAATTATACATAAAAGTATAGAACATATTGTGCTTTTGAAGCTGTTTTCGATCCAAACCTCTTGTTTTAAGTGTAATTTTAACTGTTAACTATATTAAAACAAAATTTGTTATTTTTAAACATTATTTTGAAAAATATATGCGAAATTCATTTGCAATTAAAGTTCATGTCGATTGGGCCATTTAAATTGAGTGCATTATTTGTTGATAACATAACTGTTATTCATATAATCTTTGGTTTGTACAATATATTTTTAGAATGTTGATTATAACTTTATTTTATGGCCATAAAAATATTTTAATAAAATATTAGTTTTTAATCGCTCATGTTTCTTTATTGAAGTAAATACTTTGACAGCGTTGTATTTATATTTTAATGTTTGAACCTATTATTCAAAGTTTGTAAATAAAGTATAAAACTATTTATGTAAACAAAATAAAAGCTTAAAACAATGTACTTGCTATGCAAATCTTTTTTGTTTGCCTTCCTCCATAGATACAACAAGAAATTTGTCAGCCTTTGTGACTGTTTTCTTATACGCACAAAGGATTATTCTGATACTTTTTTTTTTTTCTTCTCCTTTACCATAAAAAATCTTGTTAAGAAATTGTTACTTAATAATTTTTAAAGTGTCAAATTACATATTATTAGTAATATTACAAAGAGACGTGAGAGATATATATTTTTTAAGACTCAGAAAAAAATAAGAAAGGCAGAATAACAACAAAACATTCAACCCTTTTTTCCCCTTATAATATCCAATTTGAAGCTCAAATTTCATTTTAAGACTGTTTTCAAAAATTTGACACATAAAACGAAGGAGGTTTTTATTATTCTTATTTAACTGTGCTTTTACTTATTAGTATAGGTAGGTGTCAACGTTGATACTAACAAGAAATATTTTGTTTACTTAAAGTGTTTAAGTTCGGAACTATCATTATTTCTTTAATGCTTTTAATTCACAGTTTCTTTTTTCGACAAATTATTTTTGAAAATTGTTGTTACTACATGGTTTGAATAGACCAATAACAGTTCCAACCAAAGCTTTGGAATTCGCCGTCCTCAACATTAAACAATTATCGCCGGACGATTGAGGAACGATAAGCCCATTGAATGTGAAGATATCTCAGCTAGATTTATAGGAGTGCATGTAAGATATTCGACTTTTACGCTAAATATTTGCGTAGTGTGGAGTGATTGGGAGCATCAAAAATTAGCTAAATAATTTTGGAAACTTCTATTATATTATTTGAAGGAGCTATAATTAAAAAACCATAGAGAGTAACTGTATAAATATTAATAACCATTCCTATATTTTAACTTGATCGATATAAAGATAGTCTTCACATGAAACACACACATCTTATGTTAAAAACCAAGATCAAAGGTTGTCAAACTTCACCGTGAAGGACTGAAACAACTTATCCAAGCCTACACAGGACATGGACCATTTCTCTCCCACCTAAGTAAATGGAAAAACACAAGTGCAACCTGTGATCTTTGCAAGGAAGAGCCACAGACTGCAGACCACCTGATTAACAGTGCCCTGCTCTGTCCCTCGAAAGGCATGAAGTGTCTCAAGAAGAAGACGCGGACATCCAATCTAAACTAAAAAAATTAAAAAATGTAAAAAAATGAAAATATTATTGTAAATAATTTCAGTATTTAAGAGGAATTCATTTTGCCTGTTGCAACACAGATACCCCATGGTGTGGTTGTGTTCTTTACCTTAGTGTATATTGTTTGTATGTACTATTGTAATCGGCAAAAATTTATAACTAACTAAAAAAATGTTTTAACTTATCTCTAGTTGTATATATTGCTATATTCTAATATTTATGATTAAAAAAGTCTTTAGGAGATAAATTTGGACCAACTTATCAGAAAAGGAATCAGGAGAGATTGCTAGGCTTTTATTAACTGAGTTTATTCTTTAAACAATTAAAGCCAATATTTTTATTTAAAGAACAATTTGTAAATAGTATGAAAAGTATGTTTAGGTCCAAATTAAATATTTTTTGAAGGAAAAAGTAAATTTTAATTTGTACAAATTGAAGCTTCAAAAAGTTTTATTATAATGATCAAAGTTGACTACAATTATATTTTAAAATTTACCAAAATAAGAAATAAAAAAAAACTTACCTGAGTTACTTAATTGTAGTAAATAATGCTTATTTAATAATGATAGAAAAACACAAACACACCAACTTAAAACCAAATAAAGGCTATTCGTACTCCACGCCATGCTGGTTTAAAATAAAAATAATGATATACATAATCGTGAACACTAAGATCTCAGTTTTGGTCTTAAGACAAACCGATATTCTCAATAGGTTTATCAATCAATTGAAGTACGTCACCTTTTAGGTTTCAATTATAAATATTTATTTATATAAACTTTTTATTCAATCTACATTTCTCTATTTTTTCAATGTTACAATTAGCCTATATTAGTTCAATATATTGTGTTTGAATGGAATCGTTTGGCTCACTGAATAAATATGTGCCACACCCCTCGCCTGTCTACAAAAAAAATCAATCGAGTTTATATACAAGTACAAGACTTTCACATTTAGTTAGATTGTTAGAAATGTTTTTATTCTTATAAATAGATCATGTGTTTATTACTTATAAAATATCAAATACGCACTAATATTCTAAACTATATTCAATAATAATTTATTACTTTAGTTCTTTTTCTTTAACATAAATTTTATTTTATAAACCACGAATAGTTTTTATTCGTAACTCGCTTAAATAAAAACCTTCTCTCTAAAGAAAACAAACTTTATTTCATTTAATAATACATATACCACATTTATTATTGTTTCTGCCTTCAAACATGGCTTTAAATAACATTGTTTATACATGTTTTTACATCCAATATCTGTTTTAGGTTTTATGTATTTTATCATATGTGTTTTTTTTATCTCTCTCCCTCTCCATTCAATGTTTACATAACAAATGGAGTTTTTCGTTTATAAAGAAGATCGTGAGATCAGCTTGTCACACTTCAATTATTATTATTATTACTTCATATTTGACAAGAGGGATGTAGCCATAAAGTTTCCTTTTTTTATGAGGGAGGCCAGGGCAATTGGATAAGGAGAACCTATAAAACAATTAATTCTTCTCTCATGCAAAATAATGATGATATGATAAAAAATAGTTGACCCCTGGATTCTTCTTCTTCTAATGGATGAATTCATGGACAGACAAATTAGAGTCGTGTCATGTGATGACACACTTATTAGGGCAGATGTTTGGCACGTGTGCACTGAGTACAATAATAATAATAAGAAGAAGAAAAAAAGAGACTCAGAAAAGAAGAAGAAAAAAGAGACTAAAAAGGAAGAAGAATGAAAAAAAAAAAAAGTTTCATTAATACATTTAATATTTATTATTTTTATTATGAATATTTTCGGGGAGGTGAAGGGGATATACCTTCAAGCTTCTTCATCTTAAGAGTCTTGGAAGCCGTAGGGACGGACGGAGTGTTGGAGTTAATTAGCTAGTTAAGGGAGACAGAAGGAGTGGAAGTAAGTATTATTACCTTATGGAGGATGAGGAGATTTTTAAAAGACAAAGGAAGAGGTACAATGATAATAATAATATTTCCATCACCCTCATCTCATATATATACATACTCAATCTATGGAATTTTTGTACTTCCTAATCTTTTTTTTTTTGCTTATTACCTCATCTTTAAGTTCTTATGAATTGACCACGTGATGAAAGATATTCATATATATATATATATAATATATATATGATGTCGCAGTAGATGAGGGAGAATCCAGTAGAGTTGTTGACTTCTAGTAGAGATCACAATTGTAGACTCTCCTAGGATCGATTTAATCGTGATATTATATGACGATGTTGTACAAACTATTATTATCATTCCTAATTTTATCCTATATTTTGGTGGAAAAGGGGTTATAAAACATAATCCAAAAATAACATGGATATAAGAAGTCAAGAAAATAAAACCCCATTCTCTTATATAGATTTTACATGAACAGCATATACATTCTTTTCCCCGAGAATGACTATGGAATGAGGGAATTATTTCATCATTGAGCAAGCATATTCACATTCCAAGTCTTAAGGAATAGAGGAAAAGGACTATAAAGATCAGTGGAGCGCATCTTATGAAACTATTTTTTTATTCATAACAAGGATGATTCATATTTTTTAAAATATAACTTATATTTAAAAAATATGAATCTCACTCTATCTTGTCCTTCAATTCCAATGTAAGAGTGGGAGTAGAAAAAAGAAAATTCTGCATTAAATTTCCAGTT